>SJYA01001610.1:2240919-2426386 GCA_006410615.1 Neotragus moschatus
AATGCTGGAAGTGAAATTCAAATCAAAGATAAACAGAGTTAAAGAAGCAGTCCCTGACTGAGGAGTTGATTGTGCCACCAAGGCACTCTAGAAATGCAGTCAGAGGAGCTTAGTGAAGACGAACTTTAAAAGGAGGAGAGTATCTGAGAAGAAAAGGGTCAAGATGTTCTAGAGGAAGTGACGCCAGCAAAAAAAAATGTTCACGTTAAAGGAACTCTTGGAAATATTTCATAATATTGAAAGCATGAAGGATACAATGTTGGAAGCTGACCCAAATTTAGAAAAAATTAGGACAATTTGTCGAGGCAGAGAAAGGAAAAACTCACTCTGTAGTTATGAGAGAAAAAAGTCAAACTCGGTTCAATCTCATGTGGAGTTTGTTTTTACAAAGAAATAAAATATTTTAATTTTTTAGTTGAAGTACAGCTGATTTATAATGTTGTGTTAATTTCTACTGTATAGCCAAGTGATTCAGATACATACACACACATATGTGTATATACATACATTTTCTTTTTCATCTTCTTATGGTTTATCACAGTTTACTGATATAGTTGCCTGTGCTTTACAGCAGGACCTTGTTGTTTATCCATCCTATATACACTAGATAGCCTCTGCTAATCCCAAACTCCCAATCCTTCCCACCCCACTGGCAGCCACAAGTCCGTTCTCTCTGTTTGTAAGTCTGTTTCTGTTTCATAGATACGTTCTTTATGTCTTATTTTTAGATTCCATGTATAAGGGATATTATATGTTATTTGTCAAAGAAATAAAATATTTTAACACTCAATGATTCTAAGTTTTAAATTATGGTATAATAAGTAAATATTCATTTTACTATCTTTTCATTTCCTATACTACTTATAACCAATAGTAAAGAAGGCTTTAAGCATTCGCAAAGCTTTTTTATAAGCTGTGGAATAATTTTAATTTTTCCTATTGATTATTTGGATCATTTTGCATGGTCAAACTGCAAAGTCATTTTTATAGTTCTGTGCACCATATTAAGCAAGAACTTTCTATATTTTCAAAAGTCCAAAGACGCTAAGTACCAGTAAAAGTCTGTAGCAGGGAAAGAGATGAATTTGCTTTTGTCAAATCCATTCTTAAAGGTTCTAGCTATTTAAGTAGGATGCTTTGGTGTTATATTTCAGAACTGTTCCATTTCACAGGGCAGGGGCACTTCGTGGGTGCAACACTAATCTTGAGAAATTGTGTATAAATTTTGCAGCATGGACTGTTTTCATCTTTTTGACCTCCTCAAGACTTTCTCAGTTGCTATTTGGACGTGTTATTGGAGTTCAGCTCCATGGAGGGTAGTTGTGTTTTTTTTCTTTGGGTAGAAAAATGTTCATGGTGAGATTCAGTTTTTAACTGTAGGTCATATATGGGGAGAAGTTACTAGGTTAGTGAAAGCTGTTATAAGGAATGTTGGTTTTTGCTTGTTCAACTTGTTCAGGGTCTATTCGCCAGGATGTTGATAATAGTCCTCTGCTGTGAGACTTGCATTTCCTCTTTGACACAGTATTGTTGGGAATCTCTTAAGGGGCCGTACACTTTCTTAACCTTTCTCCCTGGGATTTAAGGATTGAACAGTATGACCATTGTAGCTGATTCTCCCCAGACAAACATACCCAACAATTCTGTTCATTAATTTTGGCCCTTATAATGACCAGAACTGCCTTAATTCCCTCTCTCAGTCTCATTATTTAATTTTCCCCTTAATTTTGTAGGCCAGCAAATTTTGTTCACACAATAGATTTCCATTTTTTTGGTCCAAATTAGTCAGCATTAGTTTCTTTGCTGGTTTAAGAAATGTAAATTCGTTTGCTCTTAAACTTGGCCTATTTAAAATGTAAAGACAAACTTTAAAACCTTCATGTAAAGGAGTTGTGTTTCCAAATCATGAGCTGTGTTTCCAAATTTTAATAAATCAAAGACTAGGAAACATCAGAAACACTTTGCTCAATTCAGTGGATTTCTCCTTGTTTCTTGAAATCGAGAATTGTGCTGGGATACCAGGTTCAAGCTCACAAAAAAGTAGATATAAAAAAGAGCAGTATGCACAAAATTCATTGTTTTGTTCAGTAGAGGTCCAACAGAGATGAGAAATATACATTCTCCCACAAACCTCTTTTGTTTATTGCATTGTTTTGTGAGCACTTGCTATATAGCAGGCACTGTTCCAAGGACTTGGGATAAATCAGTTAACAAAATGGACACAAATCTCTGCTGCTTTGAGCTCCTGTTCTAGTGGATGAAGACCTAAAGGAAACTCTTCTTGGCCATTGTTATTTGATTTTGGGTCTATTAAGTATGATGCATTTGTTGTTCACTTGCTCAGTTGTGTCTGACTCTTTGAGACCCCATGGACGGTAACACACCAGGCTTCTCTGTCCTTCACCATCTCCCAGAGTTTGCTCAGACTCACATCCATTGAGTTGGTGATGCCATCCAGCCATCTCATCTGCTGTAGTTCCCTTCTCCTCCTGCCCCCAATCCCTCCAAGCATCAAGGTCTTTTCCAGTGAATAGGCTCTTCACATCAGGTGGCCAAAGTATTAGAGCTTCAGCTTCAGCTTCAGCTTCAGCATCAGTTCCTCCAATGAATATTCAGGATTGATTTCCTTTAGGACTTACTGGTTATATCACCTTGCAGTCCATGGGACTCTCTAGAGTCTTATCTAACACCACAGTTCAAAAGCATCAACAGATAGGTCAAGTAAAACTTTACTTGAGATTTTTGACTTTTTGCCTCAAATAGAAATCAAATCCAAACTAATAACTTTCAGAAGTGCTCAATTATTTTCATATTTCTGGCTTGTGCAACTGTTTTCCCTCTTGTCAGTCATGACCGATATTGAAAAACAGGCAAGGCTAGCCCAGTTGAATTTAGAATATCACAGAAATCCAGCAGTGTCTGGTGCCTGGAACTTCTTGTTCAATAAGCACTGAGTGATGGATATTACTGATCTGAAACTGGATTTCTCAATGGAAGGTGGGAGTGATCCTACCCTGGGGGATGGAAAGCTCCTTTGTCTTCTCTGCTTTCCCCAACTTCTGGGATGAGGAAATGAGTGCCCAGAAGATATTTACTGGCTCCCTTTCATAATATTAAAGGCATTTGATAATGGGTCTTTTAGCATTTGATGTGAATTCTAACATCTCTAACTGCCTTTGGCTGGTGAGCTGTAGCTATTAAAGGGAAATTGAATGTAAACGATTCTATTTTTCTAAAGCTGCCAGTCAAACTCCATTGTGAATCCCTAAAGAAATATGTCTTGAAAACAGCTTGCTGCTCTGCTTATAGAAACATGTTATTTGGAAACTATTCGGTGGAAACTGTGGTATCTAATGTACACAGCATAAGATGGGGTGTCAGTGAGCACTGTGGCTGGTGGAAAATAGGAGACAGAAGGAAATCAGTAGATGAATACTCTATTTGTTCTCCCAGCAAACAGTTCAGAGGCACTGTTTTAGGTAGTGTGTCTGTGGACATCCTACACGGATGAGTGATAGGCTGTGTCTCTTCATGACACAGTAGAGACTCAGTAGCCCACTACCTCATGCTGGTCCCCACCCTTTGTTTTATCACTTTTCCCCCCTATTCTTTCACTTATGGAATTGCATTTTCAAAAAGCATTGGCATGAGAGCCTTGCTTCACGCAGTGTTTCTAGAATACCCAAGTTATAAGAGAAGGTGATTTGTTTTTTCCTAAAAAGATAGCCCCTTATCTTCAAACTANGGTAAAGATCCACTGCTTAGGACTCTGAAGAGTTCATTCAAGTTGTGGCTGGTGTAGGAAAAATGACAAGAGTCAAAAACAATGGATAAATGAGGACTAATGGAAAAAACCACCAAAAGTGAAAGCAAATGATGGAATGTTTGTTTTGGTGATTATTTTTGTTTACCTTCGGTTAAGAGGTTATTAGATTTTATTAGGTTGAAAGATTATTTTGTTTACGTTCTTCTGGAGATAAGAGATAAGAAGGAAGAGATCAGAATAAAAATAGGACAGACTGCAAACACTGGAGGGTGGTGGGCAAGAGGGAGAGGTCCAGTATTCTTGTTGTTGCTTTCCCATCACCCCCACTCCTGTTCCACACCACTCCCCCAAGGCCTTCAGGTTAAGCTGTTGCTCCTCAAACACTCTCTTTAGTGGTATCTGTGAAACCTGAGAGAGTTAGTGTGTCATTCCACCCTTATAGTGAGAGATTAACTAGCTAGTTTAGGGGTTCAGGGCCTGTGGGAGCTGAACTCAAGACAGATACATTAAAAAATTTTTTTTTTTACTTTTTCGCTGAGCCACAGGGCATATGTGATCTCAGTTTCCAGACCAACAATCGAACCTGGCTGGGCCCCCTGCCTTGGAAGCACAGATTATTAGCCACTAGACTGCCAGAGAAGTCTCACAGATACATTTTGAAATGTGTTTATCGGCAGGAAAATTTAAGACTAAGCCACTGTTGGGTAAGAACAGAGGGAAGCCAGGGCAGTGCCCATCCAGTTGGCACAGAGACAAGGGCAGGGTGAATAGTAAGATACAGAAAGGTGGGATGGAGAAGATCAAAGGCAATATAGTTTGATATCAAGGCTGCTTTAGATTCAACAGTTGGTTGAGAAAGCATATTTCAAATTTTCAGCCTTTCATTTGTTCATTCGCGCCTTTAAAATGATGGGCTTTGGGGATAATGATTATCAGGGATCTCTTTTCTTTTTTTTTTCTCATGGGTGAAGTTCAGATTCAGAGCTTTAGAAATCATATGAAAAGCAGGAGGGCTGAAAAATAGTACTTTTATCTTAGTATTTGGGAAGGTTTCAGCTTGTCTTAGGGTACTCTCAGAGACATGCTGGAACTCCTGGTAGGGCAGAAATGCTATTGCATAAATGCCTGATGAGCCTCCCAAGAGAAAACTCATCCCCCCCCCCCCCCAAAAAAAAAAGAGTCAACTGGATACACTTGATCTGGTAAAAGAGATTCAGGCCATTGGCCATCAGAGGGGAGAAGGAGATTTATGAATGATTTGTATTATATGTGACTTTTTTCTGGCCCAGCTTTTCATGGAGTACTGTCTGTATCCTAGGGGAGGAAAGAGGGTGAAAATTGAGTCCTTCATGAAATTTTCTGTACCATATCCTTGCACAGCAAGATTATGTTGGTATCCAACTGGGCAAGGCAAGTCCACAAAAGAGATATATCCCACTTGGGTGTGGTGTCAGTGGACTGAGGGCCTCAGTGGACATGCTTTAGAAACCTCAAGGATATCAACCTATTGGTTCTGGCCAAGCTTGGAGGAAGTTGTCTTACAGGGAGGCAGCTGCAGTGCTCAACAGAAACCACAAAGGAGTCCAGTGGACATAAAAGAACCCCACAGGTAGGGGACTGCATAGAAGAGAAGCAGAAGGAAAATAGGAGTACAAGACCCGACTTGATTGTGAACAGAAAAAGATTTCCCGGGGCCTCAGGTTCTTCTTGAGAGGGAAGCGGTCAAAGACACTGGAGTGATGCAAAAGTCAGTGAAACAGAACAAGTGTGTGTGTGTTAGAAAAGAAAGAAGAGAGCAATTTTATTTTCAGTTTTCTTTAGAGTCTGATAAGTTATATATTTATTTTCATTCCAACACTCTCTTATCAGTTACAGTTGTTCACAGTGACAGTGATTGTCAAGTGTTACCCAATGGAGAGTGATGGAAGAATTCCTCCTTAGGCAAGAAGAGTGTTGTGTAGCTGACTTTCCAGTGAGTTGGGTAGGTTGGAAGAGCCTCTCCAGTATTTCTGTTAACCTTCCTACTTCTGGTGTGTGTGTGGGCGCATGTAATGTCTCATTGATAAAGTCACTAATCACTAAAAAGTCTTGGGAACACTCTTATCTCTAGAAGGGGAATTTTATATTCTTATTTCCAGAGCTATAGGCTTATAGGACCCATCTCTACAGCCATGGATCCTAGATAACTACAGCTCACAATATCTGCTTACCTGCGGCTTGATGCAAGAGGTACTAAATGAGGTCAACATCACGGGCGTCAATCCCCATGCTGTCCTCTTTACCCCTTTTACCCACAAGTACCATAATGGCAGGAGACTCAGCAAAGCAAGTGTGCATGTGTATATGTGTGTGTGTGTGTGTGTTTGAGTGCGGAGTAGGTTTACCAGATAAGTCATCCTAATTTAGGACTGCAGGTCTGTGAATGTCAACTTGACAGGTGTATCTTCGTATATAAAGGGGCATGCTACCACAGATAACATCAGTGCAATTAACTGAGTACTTATTATGTAAGTACTTTATCATTTACTCCTTCCAATAGCCCTATTGTGCTGTGCTGTGTTTAGTAGCTCAGTCATGTCTGAATCTTTGCACCCTCATGGATTGTAGCCCACTAGGCTCCTCTGTCCATGGAGATTCTCCAGGTAAGAATATTGGAAGGGGTTGCTATGCTCTCCTCCAAATAACCCTGTTGATAGGTATTAATATTGTCTTCATTCTACAGATAAGAAAACAGTGGCTTAAGAGATTTAAATAATTTGCTCCAAAATACTTAACTAGTAAGTAGCATATTTTAGAATCCATAATTCTAAAACCTGTGTTCATAATCATTGTGCTATGCTACCTCATTCTTTAACAGTGATTTTTTTAAATAAAAAATACTCTTTCTTATTAAGTACCAGTAAGCCTATATAAATATATGGATCAACAAAAGGAGGGTAACATTTAAAAAAACCCTTCAGTTCTCCCACTTTTTTCTCTTTCTCTCTTTCTCCATTTGTGTGGTTTAAGGTGCTTTGGTGAGATATTTCATGATTCATTTTGGTTGACAACTGGACTAACCAAGCGCAGTGAGGACATGAAGGGCTATCTCTAGGCCACCTTCGCAGGTGAGGCAGAGACAGGGTCAGCTTGCAGGGTGTCTCGGCTGCTTATACAACTACTGAGGAAATTGGACAGGACAGGTCACAGGAAGCTGAGTCTGGGGCTGTTCATCCCACAGCAAAGAGCAGAGGGCAGCAGGAATGTGAATCATTCACAACCCTTTGCGCTCCCCTGGAGGCTGCATCTTTCCCGGTTGCTGAGGAGTGTGTGAGGGATGAGAGAGGGACCTTGCATGCCTCACTGGGAGCTGTTTACAGGCCATGCTACTTCCCCTGGTTCTTGGTTCCTGCTTATTGGAACCCACTCTTCTGTACCACCATTGTGAATTGCTGTCCCTGGGTTCTTTCTGGCAGGTCTTTCTTGTCTCCTTTAGGTTAGGGCTCCAGAACTGGGGGCCTCTCCAAGCAGAAAACTCTCAGCACAGCCCTCTAATTCGCGAGAGAAATCACAGCCCTCAGTGAAGGGAACTGGAAACAAGCTTCCCAGTTTCTGGAGGGTCTCAGCAGCAGGGTCTGTCTTTGTGGAGTCTGATGCTCCTGCAGGAATGCGCATCTGAAGCCAGGAATGAGGGCTCTGTTCTTGGCACACAGGTCATTGGGAAAGCAGTAAATGTCCTCTCCACTGAGACATGAAATGTCAACAGAATGGGCGGATTGGGATTAAGCTGGGCTCCTGGTAACTGGTAGCAACAGAACAAAATAACTTTACTAAATATAAAGAGACAAGAGGACGAAATTGGCACCCTTTCCCTGGCTGTCACTGATGGCTTTGGAGGAAAGATTTCAGAGATTCCTGGGCTGTTTTGTTATCTATTCAGCTATTCTCTTGATGTTGTAATCTGTCTTCCTTAATCATGGTAGTTTAGGATGCTTTGGAGGTCTCAGCTTCTGCGAGCTGATCTGCCTACCTGTTGCCTTATATTATATTGTGTAGGGAGTGACATTTGTAGGAGAGTTTTTCAGGATGTGGTCTATAGACTCTTTGTACTGTCTGATATAGTTTCTTTAAAAGAAGATTCCTGGGCCTCTTATTGTGCCTATGGAATCAGAGGATTTGCGTTTGGTACTTAGGAATCTGCATTTCAGCAAGCTCTAGGTGATTCTTGTATTCATTAGAATTGGACAACATTGATATTATATTTACAGCACTTACCAGATGCCAGGCATAAAAGTGCTTCACATGGAGGATCTCGTTTGATCATTGACAGACAATCATATATGGTAGTTGTTCTTATTTTATAAAGGGAAACTGAGGCATTGAGTAGTTAAGCAACTTATCTGAGAATACATACTAATATGTGGTAGAGGCAGAATTTGGACCTAGATGTCTCTTTCTGCCCACTTACATAACACCGCATCAAGAAGAAATGTTGAAGAGCACGCAGTGATACTGGAGAGAGTCAAGGCGAATCCAAATGTGCAGAGACTGAGAGGGAGAGTGAAAAATATGCACAGATACGACTATTGATGACCTTATGAAACGTTTTAAAAAATGGGTGGACATTATAAAGTCAGTGTTCCCTTAACTACATTAATTGTACTAAAATCATCCCGATTGGATCATGTATATGAGTGGCTGAATACAGAAGAATAACATGATTTCTGGCCTAGAGAGCACTAAGACAGTGAGGAATACTGAGGACTCCCACTAGGTACAATGGGGTAACCAGAGCCTTGAGTTTGATTTTTTCCTACATTTATTCTCTCATGTTGCTAAATATTATTGACTTTGACCTCCACCGTCTCAGAATGCCTTGCCCACTATGTTTTTACGTTTTAAAGTTCTTATGGAGATCTGACTGTCATATTATAGATCCAGACTCCAAGCAATGGGGATCCCAGGGGTGTTTCATGTTTTTTCTAGACCCAGGTTGGCACTTACTGTGCATCCTCACAGTGGAATCGTTCATGAGCTCACTGAAATAAAAGTCTGAGCCTGGAAGGTTGAATTTGGGTCTGGTCTAGGGTTACCTTGGGATGACTATCCTTGTATCTTCTCTCACTCTTTCTTGGTTGCCATCACCATCATTTCGGGAAATCTTTAGTTCTTACATATTGAACATTAAGCAAGAGAAATCACAAGAAGCAGCCTGTTATTCCCTCTCTTCTTCCCTCCTTCCATTCCCTGTGTGCATCTTTTTTTCCCTCTGCCCTCATGTCATAATCTTGGGTTTAGACAAGGAAACTGAATGTCAAGTTAATCAACAAAGAAATAATTTCTTTACAGAGTAATATTCCTGACTCATCTGATAGAAATTTAAAAACAAGTGAAAAGATACTGTCTTCTTAATGTTGTGAAATCTCCCTTAGGTCCTGCACAACTAGTATGAAATAGAATACCGAATGCAATAGATTTTGGAGCGATCCTAGCTCCGTCATCATCTGTGGGTGTAGGTTGGAGAGCCAGTCTATGGGATTTCTCGAGCTTTCCTAATGACATCAGGAATCTGAAAGGTGCACAGGATGTATGTGTGTGCACACACCCACCCACGCACTCTTTGACTTGAATAACCCAAGCTTCCTGGGTGAAGGAAGAGGAAAGCAGGCTTAGAGATTCATATCCACCGTGTGGATGTGCCCCGTGAACACAGATAAATTCCTCCCGTCACTGTGAAGAATCCTCTTTTGTGCATCCTGCTTTGTCAAATGAGGATCTCCAAAAGTCTTCTTGCTGAACTTCCCTGTACTGCTTGTTACTTGCTCTCTTTATAGAAAACATTCAACCAACTCAAGTGTTTACAAGGATTATTTTACAGTGAGAGGTGGTCAGGGTCTGTCTTCTCAGGTCCACAGGCAGAGTTGCCTTCGGGAAATGACATAGCTTAGACACTGTTTGCCATTATTTAGACATTCCATCTCACCCTGTGATGTGGGGTGGAGGGAGCTGGAGACCCATGGCTCTGCCATTGGCCTGTGATGCCAGCTTAGGGCAAGTATATTTCCTCTCTGAGAATTAGTTCCGTCTGCTGTTTCCAGTGTCTTTCCCTTCCAGTCCACCTCCATCCAACTGCCAGAGGAATTTTTCTGAAACGTGGCCAGAATGTATAACATTTGTTATAGCTACCTATAGTCTAAAAGAGTGACTTTAAACCCTGGTTGTGACCCTGAATCAACCACAAAGCAAATTATAATTTCTGAGCGTGAAACGCAGGAATCCAGATTTACTTAAAAATACCTTTTAACCCTCTGAACCCCTGCCTCCCAAAGATATTCAGATCTGGATATAGATTCCCATTCTAGCTGCATAGCCTTCAGTATCTACTGCTCTTTTTTCAAAGCAATCTGTTCTTGGACCTCGCTTGGATCTCTTCAGTTCTTGGACTGCTACCCTTTACCACTAGTGAGCCCCAAACATAGACCAGCTTCTGCTTTGGCAGGGCTTCCCAGCCTCCCAAAAGGAGAGGAGGAAATCCCTTCCTGCATCATTAGAGTACTTTATCTTAATGTTTTTTTGGTACAATTGGTGTTATATTTTAACACACTTATTCATTTTTATGTCTAATTCCCTAAAAAGAATGGGATCTCCTTGAAAATAACAATATCTTAAACAATTTTGTGCACCTCGCACCCTCCACCAACGTTATCAGTAGCTGCATACGAATTGTTTTAATATTACAATTGCAGGTTATACAATGTGTAAGTCCTCCATCTTTACACTTCTTTAATAACGTTTTAGTTGCTATGTTTATTTTTTCAAGTGAACTTCATATTCATTTAAAAATTTCAACAACAATGGCAATAGCAGCAATAGCAGCAAAGAACATTTCAAAACAATGACAAGAGAAAGCTTGGATGGAATTGCATAATATTTATGTGTGTGTGCACTTAGTCACTCAGTTGTGTCTGACTCTGCAACCTCATGGGCTGTGGCCCGCCAGGCTTCTCTGTCCATGGAATTTTCCAGGCAAGAATACTGGAGCAGGTTGCCGTTTCCTGCTCTAGGAGATCTTTCTGACCCAGGGGTAAAACTCATGTCTCTGGGATCTCCTGCATTGATGGGTAGATTCTTTACTACTGTGCAACCTGGGAAGTTCCATAATACTTATAGATCAGCTTATAAATAATTGGCATTATTTTTCCATCTATGAATATTGCATACTTGTGTCTGTATTCAGCACTGTTTTTATTTCCTTCAGGAATTTACAGTTTCTTTTTTTTAATCTTAGATTTATTCTTTGTTTATTCTTGATGCGTTTATTCTTAGTTTATTACTACCTTTTATGAATTTTTCTGTTTTATGCTGGGGTGCTATTGCATTTGTTCTGTCTTGTAACTGATCACCTTCAGGAAATCTAATGGGCTCTAATGGTCTCTCAACTAAGTAATGCGAATTTTACAAATGAATAATCACATCTTTTGCTAAGAATGTTTTATCTCCTTCTTTATAATATTAATATCTCATTTTACAACAGTTCTTTGTCTGGTTATATAGGCCAGAGCTTCTATAACAATGTAAAATGATGGTGGGGGTAGCAGGCATCATTGTCTTTTTCCTGACCTTGAGGGGAGTGCCTCTACTATTTGAGTCTTACTTATGAAGCTGATTATTGATTGTCAATAGATATAATCATTATCATTTTAGTGAAAGAGTTTTTTTCCAACTTCACTATGACTTTTTAAAATGAAGAAATGAAAGTTACATTTTGTCAAATGTCCTTTAGTCATCTGTCGAGATGGTTATCTGTTTTCCTTTGGTCTCTTAGTGAATTATATAGGTCTTAATATGGAATGATTTTTGTGTTCTTGCAATAAAGCTTACTTGACCATTTTGAGTTATTCTCTTAATAGTTAGCTAGATCATATGACGCACTATATTTATGACTTCTGTGTATCATACAAGATATTAATATTTATATAATGTATGTATGTATGTCTGTGTTGACTTTGTCAGGTTTCAGATACCATGCTTCTACCAACTTCATAAAATTAATTAGAAAGTTTTCCAGCTTTTCAAATTCTCTGAAACAATCCAGAAAACTCAGGAATTATATACCACCTAGGGGTGGTGATTTTTAAAATGGTATTGTTTTTATCTTTCCAATTTCAATTGGCATATTAGCTGAATATGTCTTGATGGGTCATTTTTTTTCCATTTAAATATTCTAGAAAATTTTCTAATACACTGGCACTCTAACATGTATTAGCATTAAGTTATATGAATATTCCCTTATAATATTAGTTTATTTCTTAGCCATACTTGTATTCCTTTTGTCTTTCCTAAAGTCATGTTTATTAATATTTTCTTCCAGTTTCTGTTCAGATTATTTTCATTCTTTCCTGTTTAATATTTAAGACATTTCTAAAACCAGTTTTTTCTCTGAATAAATTTTGACTGCACACTGTGCATTTTGATATGGAGCTTTGTCAATATTGTTATTTTTCTTCCTAAATGCTGCAACTGTGATTTGATTTCCTCTTTGACCCAGGAGTTATTTGGGGAAGTGTTATATCAGCTCCTTTCTGACACTGACCCTTTTCTTGTGGTAAAATGAAAGGCACAGTGAATGCACTTTAGCAGCAGGAGATCTGGAGGGAAGTCTAGACTGAGACAAGCGCTGGTGCAGGCAGCGTGGGTGAAGTGCTTGATAAACAGTCTGGGGATTCCTCAGTGAAGATGCAAAAAACAAGGCAGTAGATGCTAAAAGGAAAGTTGGGTGAGAATAAAAAGTAGACTCCAAGATGTAATCAAGGGCTGGCCATGGTTCTAGCTTCTGTGCTATCGTGGTAGACGGATGCAGTCCATCGCTTGTTGGACCATCTTTCCTCTGGGATTTGCAGCTGATGAGTGCTGCTGGGGACATCAAGCACTGAAAATCATAGCACTGATCTCCCATCTCTGAGTGTACAGCAGCTGCTTGGGAGGCCAGCGAGACAGGGTGCACATGCCCCCCAGGAAGCGGAGCCCTTAACTGAACCTTCCTTCTTTCCCCACCTGTAGGAACCTCCTCTTAGGAAGGTCTGAGAGTGGGCTCTTCCCTGTTAGTGGGAAAAGGTGGAAAATCTTGGTAACAAATTTTTCTTTCTCTTTTTTGAAATCTATATTGCCTTTATTTATATTTTTCTATTCCCTTTTTCCAGTTTTATTGATATAATTGGCATATAACATGAATTTAAGATGTATAATATAAGAATTGCTATATGCACAGATTGTGAAATATTCACAAAATTTGTAAACATCCATTACCCCACATAGTTACAAATATTTTTTCTTATAATGATAACTCCTAAGGTTTACTCTCTGAAGCAACTATCAAATATACATTATTGTTAGCTCTAGTCACCAGGCTGTATGTTACATCCCCAGGACTTGTTTACCTTATAACTGAAAGTGTGTACCTTTTGACCACCTTCACCCATTTCCCCCCTCCCACATACCCTGTTCTCTGTTTCTGTGAGTCATGATTTTTTATTTTATTTTTTAAAGATTTTTATTGGAGGATAGTTGTGACTCAGACGGTAAAGCATCTATCTACAATGGGGGAGACCTGGGTTCGATCCCTGGGTCAGGAAGATACCCTGGAGAAGGAAATGGCAACACACTCCGGTACTCTTGCCTAGAAAATCCCATGGATGAAGGAGCCTGGTGTCCATGGGGTCGCAAAGAGTTGGACACGACTGAGTGACTTCACTCACTCACTCATACTTGCTTTACAATGTCGTGTTAGTTTCTACTGTCCAGCAAAGTGATCAGTCATATGTATATTCCCTCTTTTTAAAATTTCCTTCCCCTTTGAGTCACCACAGAGCATTGGGTATAGTTCCCTGTGCTATACAGAAGGTTCTAGTTAATTGTCTATTCTATACATAATATCAGTAGTGTATATATGAAAATCCTAGTCTCCCAATTCATACCCCCCTGAATTTTGTTTTTATAGATTCCACCTATAAGTGAGATTATACAGTATGTATCTTTCTCTGTCTGAATTTTTCACTTAGTATAACACTCTCAAAGTCCATCTATGTGGTCACAAATGACAGGACTTTCTTCCTTTTTATGGCTAAATTATATTCATATATATCATATTTATACACACACATATATATGCTCAGTTCGGTAGGTTAATTTCACCTATTGACTATTATAAACAATGCTGCAATGAACATTGATATGTAGATATCTTTTAAGTTAATGCTTTTGTTTCCTTTAGATAAATACCCAGGAGTGGAATTGCTGGATCATAGTAGAAGGCAATGGCACCCCACTCCAGTATTCTTGCCTGGAATATCCCATGGACGGAGGAGCCTGGTAGGCTGCAGTCCATGGGGTCGTGAAGAGTCGGATAGGTCTGAACGACTTCACTTTCACTTTTCACTTTCATGCATTGGAGAAGGAAATGGCAACCCACTCCAGTGTTCTTGCCTAGAGAATCCCAGGGGTGGGGGAGCCTGGTGGGCTGCCGTCTATGGGGTCGCACAGAGTCGAACACGACTGAAGCGACTTAGCAGTAGCAGTACATTAGTTCTATTTAAAATTTTTTGAGGGCCCTCCCTTCTGTTTTCCATAGTGGCTGCACCAATTTCCTTTTCTGCCAATAGTGCATAATACTTCCCTTTTCTCTACATCCTCACCAACACTTGCTATCTCTTATCTTTTTGATAACAGTCACTCTAGCAGGTGTGATTTTGACTTGCGTTTTCCTGATGATTAGTGATGTTGAGCACATTTTCCTGTACTTGTGGGCCATCTGTAAGTCTTCTTCAGAGAAATGTGTATCTAGTTTCAGTGCAGGAGACATAAGAGATGCGGGTTTGATCCTTGGGTAGGGAAGATCCCCTGGAGAAGGGAATGGCAACCCACTTCAGTATTCTTGCCTAGAGAATTTCCATGGACAGAGGAGCCTGGCAGGCTACAGTCCATAGGGCCACAAAGCTGGATGCGACCGAAGCAACTTAGCACAGCATGATAATCAGTGATGTTGAAACCTTTTCACGTACCTGTCGGCTATCTGTGTGTCTTCTTCAGGGAAATGTCCATTCAGTTCCTCTGCCCATTTTTTAATCAGATTGTTTGTTTTCTCTTTTCTACTTGGATGGTACCAGCAGCACCAGTGCCTTTTGCCACAAATGACAGAGCAACTCCCTTTGGCAAAGATGGTCTTCATTTTTTGGATTGTTTTGAATGTTCTTCCTTTTTGGTATGGCTTAAGCACTGCCTGGGTACGTCTTGACAAGTAAACCTTCAAAATGACAAGCAGCGGCTTGGAGGAGGCCTGAAGTAGATGAAACGTGGAATCAGCCTGTGCCCTTTTCTTCATCACAGGTGTCAACATTCATTTTTTTCTTTCTCTCTTTCATCTGGGGCAGGCTGGCTGCGTCCGAGGTGTGGGGGGAGCATGTCTGCCCACCTCTTTCCTGTTGTTTTCCATTTACTGGGTGGACAGTCTCTCAAAATTCTGGCGGAGGTGGTAGCCATGCTCTTGCCCCGTTCGATGGCTTTGGAAGTGAGAATTCTGGTTGTTCTGACTTGTGTTGGCACTTCTGAGTTACAGACTCAGAGCAGGATATCACATGATTGCTGGCGCCCTCATCAGATATTGCCTGGATTTTAGTGGTAAGGCCGTGTCCTTTGGTCTGAAATCAGCCTAGAACTATATGAATCTTGAGACAAACTTTATCAGAGTAGAAGTTTGGGGAAGTTTATTATCAGGCCCCATTCTCTTCTTTGTAAGGTATTTTCTCCAAATATGATGGTGCCTTCTTTTTCCTTTTCGATCATTTATTACCTCTGTGAATTGACAACTGCCTTCACGACATTTGTTAGACTCACCCATCCGGAGGCAGTTTCTTCACTGTAGAAAATGCTAGTGCCTCCTGATTCTCATCCTTCGATCACTAGAAAGCCTCAAGTTGTATCTGGGCCCCCGACTGCCAGAATAAAATGCAGCCAGACTGCACTTGTCTGGCTTCAGATACCTCCTTCCCTCCCCACCCTCCATCCCATGGGACTGAATGTGGATGGGCTGGGTGCATCTTGGGTCTTATAAAGGACTGCAGAGTGGAGATGACAGAACAGTGAGAGAGAAGGAGCCTGGGTCTCAGACTCTGAGGGGCTTCTGTAGCAGCCCAGCTTATGCTCAGTCTCTGAGCTCTGTTCCAGCAGTTGAGCCTGAGCCTTATGAAAGTGGCCTTGGACGTGGGCTGATGGTGTCTTATTGGCAAGGGAGCACCTTTTTTTGTGAGCGGGTCTCAGTAAAGGCAGGTGTCTGTCTTTATATTGCTGCACTGAGGGGGCTTATATCTGTGCCCCAGGACCTTTTTTGTACTCTATGATGACAGTCTTTCCATCAAAGTTCTCTACTTCTGAGCCTCCTCTAAGGCTCACCCAACATAGCACCTGTAGGCAGGAGAGCGTCATCTTCCTTTTTGAGCACAAAATTTGAGCTGCCTTTTAAAACTGTGTTCTGTACATTGACTTGAGAATTGGTAATAATCTCTTTCCTTGCATATAAAAATCAAGTGTTCTGTTTCTATAAAAAGCAGTTGTAATTTTAAGTGCAGTTCTTCTCTGGCATGAGATATATCAGGTTTCAATAAATAATCAGAGACCACTGTTTGAAAGTAAGTTGTGTGAAACAGGTTTGGGCCAAGGTTGGCAAACTATTACTGGAAAGGGCCAGATAGTAAATGTTTGAGGCTTTGCTGGGCCAGTAGGATCTCTGTTGAAACTGTTCAACTCTGAAACCATTGCAGAGTGAAAACAGACACAGGCAATACATATTAATAGGTGCACGACCAGGGTCCTGTGCCTGAGAAACTTTATTTACAAAAACATGTGGCAGCCTGGATGAGGCTGGTGGACAGAGTTTGCTGACCTTTGACTTAAGGACTTTTAAAACTATTCCCTTTGAATGATTTTGCTGTTAAATTAGGAGCGGTGTCTACCAACAGGCAAACTCCCTATAAAGGACTTTTGCTATAGACACTTGCTGATACCAAGGGAAGGGCCAAAGCTTGTACTAAGAGTCTTGGCTCCTGGGTGTTGTGGAAATATTTGGAGCAAAGTAGGCTTACTTAGGACAACACAATCTGAATTATAAGTTTCTTTGTTTCTTATAGAATGCCACTTAAAAGTTTTAAATCTTACTTCTAGCAGCTCTGTGGAAGATGTGGAGCCTGAGACAGCATTTGAAGATTTGTACGCTGTCTTTGGATTCAGGGTCACAATTTTAACATATGCCTTCCAAAGTGAGAACTCAAGGATTATTTTTTTGGCCCTTTTCCCCACAAGAGACAAACCAGAGATGGTTGGGCACTTTTCTGCTTTCATTTTTATTTAGCAAATCCTGACAGGAAAGTGGCACACCCACTGAGAATTTAGCAAAACCGGAGACCCGTGCCATAATATGGGGGGATTTATGGACGTGCCTTCTGAGGTATTTTTGTAGTACAGTGTCTCTGTGGTTTGGGAATGAGGAATGAGATGTTTATTTTCCTCCTGGCAATGTGTGCCCACACTTTGATTTCAGTTCCTTTGAATTCAACAAGTCTTCACTGAATACTTTCTATGTGTTCATTCCATATAGGTCGAAAGGGGGAAAAATGGGAGATGGATCCAGGCGTTTCCTGGGAAAAGGGGGCTCATGGGTTTTGGCTTGATGTCTTATTTCCCACTGTTTGCACAGAATGGATCCTAATATATAATAACCATCATGGGGTTTTTTTCCCTGTTGTTTTACTTCCACATGAAATGAGAAAACATGCAACCCTATGTCCCCTCAATCCATCCCAGTTGGTTGGAACTCTGCAGGGCATACCTCTTCTTTCAGATATGTTTTGGGAGCATTTTTTTTTTAAATTCAATTTTGTCACAGGTCCCCTTAGAGGAACATTACTCTGTGCTAGTGAAGGGATTCAGTATCACCTCATCAAACTCCTGCTTCAGACCCAGAGAAAACAGAGCATGTGGACACAAGATAACCCCCTCTACAACAGGGCACCCTTTTAAAGCCAACACAGCCCATATTCGTGGTGCTTTCCTTCCTACCTTTCCTCTCCCAAGCCGTATATGGTAGAGGAGCTGGGCTGCTTTCAATAAAAGGAATTCTTTGATGTAGGAGACTGAACTGGGCTGTTTTTGGCCTGTGGTAGGAGGGAGTCAGGGAAAGGGGAATGAAAGTTCATGGAGGAAGCTGTAGCCTTTAGGTCAAGCTGAGATGTGACCCTCAGAGCTTGCCAAGTCCATGAAGGAACATAAGTTGCCTTTGGACAGCTTCTCAACGGCCCCTCTGTGGCCTTGAGTCCCAGGCCTTAGTGAGACACTCTGATGTGAACGAGGAGGGTCAGCCCACACAGCAGGGACCTGCCCTATCCACACAGGAGGCTAACCAGTGGCGTCTTCCAAGTAGAGACTTGGGGAATGGAAACATATGCACAAAACTCTTATCCCAATGCCCTGGCTACCTAGATCTGATAATTTGCCTTATTTTTTTCTACCAGTAAAGAGGAATGCTGACTCATTTTTTAAAGTTCACACTCCTATGGAGTCCACTGGGGCAAATCAAACTATCTTTTCTTACCTAATTTTCAAGCTTTCAGACCTCCCTGAATCCTGCTAAAATATCTCACACTGTTTTTGACTGATTCTGAAACTCTGAACATGACCATTGCTTTCTCTGACCAAAACTCTTGTTTATTTAATCCTCTTAAAAGTCAGAATTATTGCCAAACCATAGTTTTTGTTTGATTTTATGTTTTGCATTCTCCCAGAGACACTAGCAACATCAGTTTTAAAAGGGGCCATGTTTATGGTTATTGTCCAGTCGGCTTACTTTTCTAGTTCTCAGGCAATGACCTAAGACTGTTGTGTTTGGGTTCCCAACACTCCCGAGAATGTTGACATTTTAAAGTCCTTCTCAATATTCTCTCTGCTTCTTGCATACACAAACATGCTCACTCTATACTAAAGAAAAATGCTTTTGAAAAAGAGATTTAATTTTTAATTTGCTTTTGTATCACTAGTGCATTTTTAAGGCAATTTTCTCTTTTGAACTTTAAAATTAGTTTCTGGAACCCAGAAATCTGTGGTGACATATTGGTGGCCAGTCAGGATATTTGGGAGTTTTGAGTCAACAACCAGCATGCTGCTTCAATTTGGTTCTTTCCCAGGCCTCTTGAGTTTGGAACACAGGTTAAAAGTCTTTTAAGTCCTGGTCTCATTTTCTCAGGAAAGTTTCAGGGGGAAAAACAAAGACTTTGGTATCAGAAGGACTCAGGCTAAAATTCTCACTCACATTCTCTTTTGTAAACTTAGAAAAGTTACTTGATTTCTTTACATATCAATTTCCTCTTGTGCAAAAGGCAGGAAAAAAAAAAACAAACCTGGTTGAGATCTTTCTGAAGATTCTGTAGCCATATGTATGAAGTGGCCAGCCCAGTGTCTGACATTTAAGGGCATGAGAAGTGTTTTTCTTGCTCTTCCTTGCCTCCCTCCTGGTTCCTCTACTTGTTGCTCTGTGGATTGTGACCTGGCTAGTCCGTCACTCTGTAGTAGCTCATGTGAAAGAAGAGATGTTGAGACTTGGCATATGAGGTTGCATGATCAACCAAGGTAGGGGACAGAATTCTTCCTGAACATGCTGAAGACAGGGAAGCAAGCTCATGGTTACATCAAGCACCCTAAGGCCTTTGCTTGGTATATTTATCCATGCCAGGGATCAATAAGGAGACTTTGACTTATGCATCCCAGGAATCAGCAAGGAGACACTACCACATGGGCTTGGTTAGCTGGATGGGGCATGGCTGTTGCACACAGAACGAGAATGAAGGGCAATGCCCATCACTGCTGGTGTGGTGAACACTATGGAAGGTACATAGCAGGTTACCTATCTGAGAGCCCGCCTGTTCTCTTTGGACATTCCTTACTTGAGGGATAGGAGAAATGATAGCACAATGGTTTCTGGAGGCAGGAGGTCAGATTATAGCAGCTTTAGCAATTCCCTCAGACCATTTGCTTCCCAGGTGGTTGAGTGGTCAAGAATCTGCCTGCCAACGCAAGAGACATTGGAGACATGAGTTCGATGTCTGGGTCAGGAAGATCCCCTGGAGTAGGAAATGGTAACCCACTCCAGAATTCTTGACTGGAAGAGGAGCCTGGTGGGTGACAGTCCATGGGGTCTTAAAGAGATTTAGTGGCTGGACAACAGCAATTAAATATTCAGTGTGGTGTGATCATACTTGAGGGCAGATTTGATGGGTGAGCAGCACTGGGTGTTTATTTTTTTAATAGCACTGAACACATTTTTGGCTTTAAAAAGAGTTATGTTGAATGAAGAAAAGAAGAACTCTCTCCCTCAGGGCTGGTATCCTCTTCTACCAAACACCATTTACACCATGTATCTTTTCTTTGCATATTTTTTTTTTTCACTCTTCCTGTGTGGGAAGGTATCAGCTAGCAGGCCATCAACCACTGTCCTGAATGGTATTCTGAGAGGAGTTTATACATAGGATCTAGCGCATATTTACCCAACTAGATGGTTTTTCACTAAGGTCCCCTTCATACTTCTTGACCTTTGAATTATAGCTCCAGTGATTGTGACTACCAGCCTAGATTGTCTTAGCTTGCTTATTTACATGGAAGCATAATTGACAGTCCAACACACCACAGACCTGACCTTAAAATTAATGGAGACACTCAAGAAAAATAAAGCTGGAGTCAAGTGAAGACATTAAAAACTGAAGGATGTCCCCACAGCACCAGCAGCATATCAGTGAAGGTCACCAATGCTCAAGGCTCTTGGCTTACCTCATAGTGATATGTAGACTAAGAATGTTGATTAGACTACCAGACTTAAAAAAGCATCTTATAACGTAGGATCCTATTAAGTAAACTGAGCTTGTGAAAGATCCCCAGAGAGCTGATTCTGCCCACCTATTCATGAAAATAGACACATGAAGTGACTTGATCTCTGTGTTTAGATGATTGCCCAAGAGGATGTTGGACATGCGGGACTCTTTGTAACCAAGAAAAGAATGTACTCTGAGAAAATTCTGGCAGAGGGCCCTGTCCGGAAGGAGATGGTGGTCCTCAAAGACACCTCTGAAGAGTCAGAAGGGAGAGGGAGGCTTGAAGAGGGTGGAGCGGGGCAGAGAAGACTTAGAGAGCTGGTACATATCATGGCAGGAAGGCAAGAAGATACCAGGCTGTTGTAAGGAGAGTCCTTGAAAGCCATTTGTTCAGGCTCTGTGAGATGGACGAATGGGAGATACTTTCTGTTTAATGGAGAACATTTCAAGGACTTCTTGACTTGCTGCATCTAATATCTGTCACATCAGTGATTACACTGTGCCCAAGACACCATGATAGATCCTGGGGTTGCAAAAGGTATGCATTAGACTCTCCCTACCTTCATAGAGCCAGTGGTATCTCTCAGGAGACCAGACCTACACAGAGACAGGCACAGTCTCATCTGCTGAGTAATGGAACTTCACAGAAAGATGGTTTGTGCTGCAACATGCTATACAGAAGATGAGTCAGCGTGGGAAAAACCGTTGTCTGAGTCACTGCTTGACAATCTTTTTCTCTAACAATGAGCTGTTTTACAAATGTAAACTGCATTTCATGTTTCTCTGAAATGACCAAAGACCACGTTTTGCTTTCAGAAGGGAAACGTACAGTACAGCAGGGAGTGGCTTCTAGGTTTCCTTTTTTCCTCTGTTCATAAAGGCAATGGTGGAATAAGAAAGAAGAGGGCCCTGTGTCCAGAGATGCCACAGGATGTGGGCGGCAGAAGCCACTCTGAACTCTTGGGCAGCAAAAGCGGAGATACTTAGACATTATTGCCTGGGCTAAACAACCGTGAACTATTCTCTGGGTGCTTTTCCTCTTGAACTTTCCCTCTTGCTACCAAAGCCTCTTATGGTCAATTTCATAAATTTACACATTTATTTATTCAGCACATATTTTGACCTCCAACTATCTGTTAGGTAGACCATAAAGTACTAGGTATCCAAGAATATACAGGCTCAGAGGGTCTCTGCCCTCAAGGAGCTTAAAATCTAGTGAGGGAGATATCACTGAAAGTGAAACATGAAAGTGAAAGTTGCTCAGTTGTGTCCAAATCTTTGCGACCTTATGGACTATGCAGTCCATGGAATTCTCCAGGCAAGAATACTGAAGTGAGTAGCTGTTCCCTTCTCCAGCAGATCTTGCCAACCTAGGGATTGAACCCAGATCTTCCACGTTGCAGGCAGATTGTTTACCAGCTGAACCACCAAGAAAGCCCAAGAACACTGGAGTGGAAAGCCTATCCCTTCTCCAGCAGATCTTCCCAACCCAAGAATTGAACTGGGATCTCCTACATTGCAGGTGGATTCTTTACCAGTTAAGTGATCCATTAGTTCAAGAATAATTACACACATTATTTTTATTGTGCAATATTGCTGCCTAAAAATTATAATTAAGTCAATTATAAGCTCATTTACTACATCCATAGCTAATGAATATGGGTGGTTATTTTCCAAGAGCTACAGATACATCATAATTGTAGTACTGAGATGACAGCTACACTGGCCAAGTGCAGAGTGTGATGAGAGGATAAAATGGTGACTGTCCTAGCCTGAGGGGGCTGGAAAAGCTTTTCTGAGAGAGTGACTTTTAGGAGAAGACTTGAAGAGTGAATAGAATTGTCCAGTGGGAGGGACTTCTCTGGTGGCCCAGTGGAAAGGATCCTCTTTCCAATGCAAGGGATGCATGTTCAGTCCCTGGTCAGGGAACTAAGCTCCCACATGCCACAGAGCAACTAAGTCCGTGGGCTGCAACTAGAGCACCCATGCCACGACTTGAGAGAAGCCAGTTCACCACAATAAGAACTCACGTGCTGCAACTGAGACTGACACAGCCACAAATAAATAATAGCTCTCTTTAGAAATTTGGTGAGGGGTAAAGGGGGTAGAGATGAAGAGTAGAAAGCGGTCTAGGCAGAGGGAACAATATCACCAAAGGCCTTGGGGTCTTGCAAACTAGTACCAGTGTGGATTTGTAAACCCTTCCAGGGGTGTTCCAGAGTGGTCCCCTTATCCCATTCAAACAGAGTTCAAAACGCCTTCAGTTGCCCACTCTATGGGCTGTCAACCCATTCCCAGCCCCTGCTTTTTCCTCATCCCCCTTTACTCTCAGCCCTCTGCCTGGAATGTCCGGTCATCCAAGACAGCCTGCATGCAATACTGCCTCTTCCTTGACCTTGGTCAGCGAGCTTTGGTAGGAGACATGTGTGTCTAGACAAAAGATTGGTCTTTGTGAAAGTAAGTGTTCCAGGTCTGACTCAACCTGACCCAAAGCCAAGAAAGAGATAAGGTTGATGGAAAAGATCTCCCCAGTGAACTGCAGTAAAATAACAGCCCAGAGGCGAAGGCGCACACAGCTTCGGGGTTTCCTGGGGCTGCTGGCCCCAGACAGGCTCTCGAAAGCACTCGAGGATAAGAGGTAGGAAGGCTATGTCATTTCCTCTCTGCTATTTGTATTTTAATGTTTTCCTGCCTCTCACACTAATCATGATCCCCCACACCCACGCTCCAGTCACCCTATAGCTTTGGGGGATAAATACTGTTCCTCTTACTTGGGATAAATGTTGAGGTGACATTTATAGGACTGAAGATTATTCAATCACCTTTCCTGGTGGTACCCTTTTTAAAAAAATCCTTTCAATCACAGAGTGTTCATTTATAGGATGGTTAGAAAGATAAGCCTATGTTGTTACTGAGAGGAATTAGAGTATAAACAATGGATTATTAATGATATGGAATGTTAGATATTAAAGAAGAAAATTCCCATGTTTCCAAGCGTCCCAGGTGGCCACTACCCACAGTGGAGGAGTTGTCTTCATAACTGCACTCACAGGAGCTCACTTTAGGGGACCACCAATGTAATAGGAAAGAAGCAAATGTAATAGTAAAGAAGTTGGGCTTCCCAGGTGGTGCAGTGGTAAAAAATCCCCCGGCCAATGCAGGAAAGGCAGGAGACATGGCTTCCATCCCTGGGTCAGGAAGATCCCCTGGAGAAGGGAAAGGCTATCCACTCCAGTATTCTTGCCTGGAAAATTCCATGGACTGAGGAGCCTGGCGAGTTATAGTCCATGGGATTGCAAAGAGTCAGCCATGACTGAGCATGTAGGCATGCAATGTAATAGTAATAGTGATCTTGCAGGTTTTTTTTTTTTTTCCCAGAAATAGAAGATATAAACAAGATTTAAATTAGTAGCCAAGAGACATACTTTGGTCTTAATTTAATGGAGAGAAAAAAATTTTAAAGCAACATCTAACCTTTTTCTAATGTTTGGAGCCTTTTCAGTACATAAGTATACCTCAGAGGTGCTGTGCGTGGTTTCAGGTCACTGCAATAAAGTGAATATCCCGACTTCTTTACTACTAAATTTACTTCTTTGCTATTATTATTATTATTAATTATTTGCTATTACACTGGTGGTCCCCTAAAGTGAGGTCCTGTAAGTGCACACATGATGACAACTCCTCCACTGTGGGTAATGGCCACCTGGGACGCTTGGAGTGAGTCACATGAAGTTTTGGGGTTCCTAGGGCACATAAAAATTGTGTTTATATTATACTGCACTCTGTTAAGTGTGTAATAAAATTATATCTTAAAAGAAACAAAAACAGTGGCCACTTTAGTTGAAAAGTAATGGGCTTGGAAAATGGTACCTATAGACTTGCTGAATTCAGGGTTGCTACAAACCTTGACTTTGTGAAAAACAGCATTTGTGAAGTGCAATAAAACATATCCGAGTTAGTGCCCAAATGTCATTGGTACCCATATCCTGCACATAGGACCACATGACAAACTCTTATTTTAGGGTTATTTGCTTGTTTTACTATCTGATGATTTATGATTTATCATCTGCCTCCTTCTTCTACACTTGAACGTAAGCTCCAGATGGGCATTTAGATTATCTCTGTTGCCTTCAACAGTGCCTGGAACATGGTTGATATAAAGAAATACAGAAATGCTTGTTTAATAAATAGTTTTAATCAAATAAGTGTGTTCCTCCTAAAGCAGTGAGAGAGAACACTTAGAAAACTAAAAGAAAATTTAACCTCTCAAAATATGGCCTTTCTGGCCCTATTTCTCCCTATGGGATGTCACCTTGGCCTTGTTAGAGTGGCCTAATATGAGAGTCCTTTATTCCTAGCGACAATATGGGAAGCACAGAATCAAACCACCTGGGAAGAGGGTATCTCCCTGGGTGTTGGGTTCAGGATTGTGCCTAGGCCTCTGATCCTCAACCTCAACCATCACAGGTCTCATGGCTTTAGTAAAGGAAAGAAGCTAAGAAGCCCTAAAGGCAAGTGGCTTTTACTTCACTCAGTGGCACCTGTAACCATAACCCCTTTTTACTCTTCTATTTACAGTGCCATAAAGTTTTTGCTTTCTCTATACCAAAGCAAAACAAAAATATGGACCATGTCAAAACTGTGAGTGATCCAGGGAAAGACATAGTGGTCTTGGGTCTCTGTGTTCTGGCATTCTCTCTTGAAGCCCAACCTCTCCACAGCTACAGAGCTGATCTTGGAGCAGGGACCGCAGGAGTTGGGCTGACCACAGAGCAAAGGAAAAGCAGCTTCTGATCCAACATATGGAGGATCTACCTTTTCTCCCCATGGGTCTCAGGGTCCCGAGCTGGATAAACTTGTTTTGATGGTGAAGATGGGTAGCTTCTCTAAGGCTCCCCTCAGAATGAGGTTGGAGATGTGCGATGTGCTTTGCCCCAGAGCAGAAACTTATCAGAATCCTTGGTTTAGAGCCTGAAAATGTAGATCTATGTATGTGTGTATCTATTCACTTACGGGAAAGTCAACTTCGCGTGAGCTTCCAAAATGCCTGCTGACACAGTCTTCTTTGGAGGATAAGCGTCAGTGAAGCAGGACTCATGGACAGCATTTCCCAGAAAACGTGCCACAGATTCATCGCCTTTGTCAAAGGTGGCGGCATGTGTGAAAGCCAGGATGACACATGGGGCAGGCTTTGGTATTTGCTTAAAAATAGCTGAGGGTTTGGTTAACCACAGCAGAGCTGGGGTAAGGGGTGGTCCCTCCCCTCTCAGGTTCCCTCCCCAGATGATTCAGGGTGGTCCCAAACTCAGTGTCAGAAAGCCAGATCTCTGCAGGACACCTGTTGTCAAGCAACAAGAATCATTTGACGTCAGTCACGGACAGTGACCAGAGAGGGCAGGGCAGAAAAGTGGAGCTCCAAGGCCTCAAGGAAGCTGCCGCAGCCTCGTGCACACAGCTAGAGCTCTGTTCCCTGTGATCCAAAGAGGCATATGGTTGACAGATGCTATTTACAGCCAGGACTGAACCAACCCAAAGAAGCAAAATTCTGTGTAGTCCAGTCAGAAAGAAAACATTTAAAAACACCAGCAACCACTGTACTCATGCCATTTACATGTTTGTGTTTGGGGTTCACTTCTGAAATGCACTTTTCCCTGTGGGCTGGCCTTTTGTTCAGTGTTGACCAAAGCTTGGCATTAGAAGGCAATTTCATGAAAGTAATTGTTGCCACTAGCCATGGAGAGGGATAAAAACAGAGGGGCTGGGGTCCTACTGTCGAGAATGGGGGTCCTGGTCTCTGTGTTGCAGTCCTTCAAGCAGAGATTCTTCACCATCGCTCCTCTGCCTCCTCCCAGGGCTCTGGTGGCCCAGTCAGCCTGCAGGAGTGGACAGAGCAGGACTGGGACTGGGATACCCAGGGACCAGCTGGAACTGTGCTCTGTGACTACACAAGTCCCATTACATCTTTGTGTTTCAATTTCCTCAACTAAGAAAGAAAGGCAGGGATTGATGACCATGATGGAACTTGGTAGCTCAGGATGGAGCCTGCCGTCCCCCCATCCAATACTTTGTCTCCTCCTTGAATGAGTGTCTGCCTGCCCAAAGCCCTCTGGGCAGAACGCATATGTGCTAAGCCACTTCAGTTGTGTCTCACTCTTTGTGACACTATGGAGGAGCCCATCAGGCTCCTCTATCCATGGGATCCTCTAGGCAAGAATACTGGAGTGGGTTGCTGTGCCCTCCTCCAGGGTCTCTTCCCAACCCAGGGATCGAATCCATATATCTTGCGTCTACCTGCATTGACATGTGGGTTCTTTACCACTAGCACCACCTGGGAAGCCCAGGCACAATGACTCCCTGTAACAACTGTGGCGACTTTTAGAATTGCCTAGCATATAACCTGATTCTCTTCTTCTGTGTCTCTCGGGAAAGGTCCAAGTATACAAATATAGGGGCTGGGGGTTGGGAGAGGATTGAGGAGTTGGAAAGAGAGCCTTATACAGCATAATGTGCCCTTCCTGTGGGAAGAAGTGTCAGCTGATTAACCAAAATTGTGGAATTTTGCAAACTAATGTGTTTTGATTTTGGTATATTTCTGGCATTTTGTGTAATGTAGCTGATATGAAGAAGCAAACTTATAATACTTCAGTTTCATAGACTTCCAAATTATCATCTTAATCCACTTACTAAGCCCTCTCCATGGCTCTCAAACTTTGAAGGATGTACAAGTGATCTCAGAAACTTCTTTAAAAGTTTAATAAGCAGAACAGTTTCCAGAATTCTCAGGGCTGCACTCTTTCACCTTCAGAATCTGGATGTACAGGATCTGACTGGTGCTTGTGGTCCGGTTTGAATCAGATTGATGTACCTGATGCCAATTCGAAGGAACAATAATGTAGCAACTTTGAATCCACATGTGTGTTTCCTCATGTTAGGCTTAGAAACATAAATCCAAGGGGATGTAAAATGATATAACCTTGCAAATGCAGACTCTAATAATTCTAATAATAGTCATGTGACCATGACTGGCAGTTCTATTTCAATATGTTCATTAGAGCCCTCTGCAGTAGGTATTTCCCCAGGAGATTGTCAGTCCACCCCTTGCTCTCCTCCTTCCTATATCTGTATCTTCCTCCATCTGACAGATGGAAGTGCAATTAAGGGTGAAGACCCAGAGACTAGTAGCTTTCCTTTTTCCTGGACCTTATCCTACTCACCCGGGAATGGGGGTAAATAAAATTCCTTCCCTTCAAGATTCTTGTTGTGAGTAAGTTTATGCATAGCCTAACAAGGAAACTGGCTGCAATCCAAGGCTTTAATCTGCCCATTTTGACTATTAAGGACCACTGCCAAGAAGCATCCATGATTTGAAGTATGTCAATGCCAGTGCAGAATGGCTCAACAGAGAACCCATGTGGAAGGCTGGATCAGGTCCATGTGTGCAGAAAGGCTTAGCGCTCATCCTCCTTCCCTAGCATCACTTCTGCCTCACCAAGAGACAGAATGAGCCATTATCATTGAATTATGAGTTAGGGGATGAATGTGCTGTGGTGTTGGGATGGGGGAGGGAGGGCGCTATCCAAGGTGAGGATCATTCCAGGTACCGCTTTCTGAATTAAGTACCGCAAAACTTGGCATTAGATTTGATAATTCTCTTTGTTCCATTAGGACACCTGGCAGGGATGTAGTGAGTGATCATCTTATTTTGAGTTGATTAATTCCATAAGCCTCAATTTATAAACGTCTGCACCAAAGAGCAAGCAGATAAAAGTGAGAATTGACAGATGGAGCATCAAGCCTTTGATGTCAAGGAACAAATGGCCAAGTCCTTATAACTGATTTTCCAACTGGCCCTGCCAGGCCTGGTGGAGCAGGGCAATGGGACTTTGAGGAGGAAAACTGGCCTGTTTTGCAGGCCCCCACCCAGGCCCAACTCATACCCAATCTCTGGGGACCTGTTGGAAAGGTCAGACTTGGCAACCACTTAGGCATAAGGTTGGGGTCTGTTTTAGACCTTTCTGGAAGTGAAGGTGGGTTTCTGGGTGGTTTATAATACAGTAACATTTTAGAGAGATGAGAAGTTATGCAACTTTAATACACATACACAATCTGGAAACTATATCTAGGTTGGCAGAAGAAACTGCTGTCTCATCTTTGAGGGGTAGTCTGCCTGCACATCTGGAGGTTTTTAATTTCTTGCAAGGAATTCTTATTGGGTGCTTGAAAAAGCCATCTGTTCGTTTTGTATGGGCCTTGTCTTCCCACCTAGACAAGAGCCTTCTTGGAGAATGATTTTATCAGATATCAATTTACGTCCTCCACTGTACCGAGCACAGTGCTTGCCAAAAAAATGGTGCTCTATGATGTTTGAATTGATGCACAATAAACCTGCTGTCTCCTAGTGTCCCAGTGGGTCCCTGCAGATGTAGAAAACAGATGACTAGGAGATGGCTTTGACCCTCTGTGTGAGCTGAATTCCCTGCGAAGCAGACACTGAGATGGAGTTAGAAGTGCAGGAGGCCTGTGGAGTGGAGGTATAATGCCTGCAAAAGATACAAGGGGGGAGGAACAGGATTGAGCTGGGAAGGAATTCTGAGACCAAAGCAGAGCCCACACCTACGAAAGGAAAGTCGGGGAGGCAGCCTGGAGCAATGCAACGCAGATGTGACAGTGTCTTGGAAAATCCAAAAAGGAGCTCCAGAGAAAGAGATGGCCATTGCAGGAGTCCTGCCTTGGGCAGAAAGGAGCAGGCCCTAAGATCCCTGCTGTGGGCGGTCATGACTGAGCTCTGTCTGCGAGATCAGTGTTGCTTCAGCACAAAAGCAGAGGAACAGACCCAGAAGTGCCGATAGTTGGAGGCTGTTAGCTGCCTGTACTTACAGCTGAATCCTTCCTTGAAGAGAGGTCCAGGCATCTAGACCTCCACAGCTGTACTTTCTCTCCCTTATTTCTCTATCTTGCCCCATTCTACCCATCCAGACCAAATTCATCACCAGCTGCCATTACATTTATCTTGAAGGTAGTTTCAAGTTTGGTTTATTTCTCCATGTCTCCTCCACTAGCCCAAGTAACATCCTCTCCTTTAAGCTCATGGCCAATTTCATAAGCATGTGACCAGTCACACAGGGACCCACACTCTAAAGGACCCTTCACTTAGATTTTAATGCCCAACATTAGCCATCTTGAAGTTCTTAGCTGTAATTTTACGTTTGAATTTGTATCTTGTAAGTGAAGTCAAATGGTACAGTGGGGCAGGTGCTGGCGGCTTGGAGTCTTGGCTCACACATAAGCCCAACTCCTGCTGCCTCCCCCACATCCTCAAGTAATTATTGGCTACTCACTCCCCTGTCCCTGGCACCCCAGACCCTGCCTAGTCTCTTCATCCCTTCTGCGTCTGATGGGGACCCTTTGGGAGGTTTGGGGCTGAATATGAGATCTTGAGACAGGAAATGGAGATGCTCATTCCTGTGCAGGACTGGCAGTGCCAAGGTACATTTGGCAGGTGACTCAGTGAGAGTAAGTCCACGACCTAGCATGTCCTGGCATGGAGGGTGCCATATTTTTGAAGGTCACATTTTGCTATGATTTGGGAGGCAAGCCCATGAACGGCGTAGATACCTGGCTCACTCCCCAACTCCTAGCTGGAGCTTAGCACTTTAGTCTGGAAGATGGCAGGACAGGACCCCCAGGTGCCTGTAAGGGTCATTTCATGCTATCCCCATGCCCAAGGGAACATGACAACAAATAAAAACCACCAGCACAGGTTAAGAGAGAGAGAGAGAGACTGCAGAAGAAAGGAAACAGCTTTATACCTTTAAAACCATTTTCTGTTGTTGGTTAGAAGTTAAGTCATGTCTGACTGTGAACCCACAGACTGTAGCACGCCAGGCCTCCTTGTCCCTCACTGTCTTCTGAAACTTGCCCAAGTTCATGTTCACTGAATTGGTGATGCCATCCAATCATCCATCCACTCTTGTCCTCTTCTCCTCTTGCCCTCAATCTTTCCCAGCATCAGGGTCTTTTCCAATGAGTCAGCTCTTCTCATCAGGTGGCCAAAGTATTGGAGCTTCAGCTTTAGCATCAGTCCTTCCAGTGAGTATTCAGGGTTGATATCCCTTTGGGTTGACTGGTTTGATCCCCATGCTGTCCAAGGGATTCTCAAGAATCTTCTCCAGCACCACAATTCGAAAGCATCAGCTTTTCGGTGCTCAGCCTTCTTTATGGTCCAGCTCTCACATCTGCATTTTAAAAAGAACTCTTNGTATTCAGGGTTGATATCCCTTTGGGTTGACTGGTTTGATCCCCATGCTGTCCAAGGGATTCTCAAGAATCTTCTCCAGCACCACAATTCGAAAGCATCAGCTTTTCGGTGCTCAGCCTTCTTTATGGTCCAGCTCTCACATCTGCATTTTAAAAAGAACTCTTTATAAAAACTCTCATATTTTAAAAAGAACTTTTATCCTTCTTTGTGAACAAAGGGCTTCACTGTTTCATTTTGTACTGATTCTTACAAATGAAGTAGCCAGTCCTGCCTGGACCACTGCAGTAATGTCCTAGCTGTCTTATGACATCCACCCAGGCTCCTTTCAACCTGTTCTCCACGTCAGAGTCAGTGCCTCAGATTTGATTAGGGTACCACCTCCCCCAGTCAGGGCCCTTGACTCGCTCCCCAGGGTCACAGGGTGGAGCCCTGTGGGGCCTGCAGTGGATACTAGCCCTGCTCGGCACACTTACTACACTGGGGCTGTTCCTCTCCCCACCAGCTGTGCCCGGCTTGCTCTTTCCCAGGCCATGCTGTTGGATTGCCAGGAGCGCCCTGAACCAGTGGGAGTGAAGAATCAGTAGTCCAGCTCCCCTCTTTTCCCCAGCAGTGGGGCAGATCTGAAGCCTGTAGTATGTCGTCTCTCGGAGGTCCTGGATGAACTGGGCTCATGTTATTGTTTTCCTTCCTGCTCTCTCTCTTTCCTCCTTCCCCTGAGTGCTCTGGAATCATTAATTAAAATACCCGAACCCCATGTCTGTCTCCAAAATCATCTTCTCAGGAACCCAGACGAGACTAATTCCATCTCCCCTCTAGTCTCACAGCCCTGCTCTCCTTCTGCCCCTTTGAGTTTGCTCACCATGCTGTGTTCCTTCCCTCCATGGCCTCTCTACGGGCTATTCTTTTTGAAATACTTGCTGCCCATTCTCTGTTTCGTGGCAGGTTTGATGCTCTGCTTCTTCTTCTTCTTCTTTTTTTTTGACAGCTTAGCTTGGTTCATTAATTTGTATTAATTATTAATACAATTATTTATTGTATTAATGGAATTCTCATCAGGCAAGAATACTGGAGTGGGTTGCCATTTCCTTCTCCAGGGGATCTTCCTGACCCAGGGATTGAACCCAGGTCTCCCACATTAGAGGCAGATGCTTTAACCTCTGAGCCACCAGGGAAACCCATTAATTTGTATTAATTTATTAATTTCATTTAGTTCAGTTCAGTNCTTTTCTAAAACCAGCTTAAACATCTGGAAGTTCACGGTTCACGTATTGCTGAAGCCTGGCTTGAAGAAATTTGAACATTACTTCACTAGCGTGTGAGATGAGTGCAATTGTGTGGTAATACCTGTCTTTTTCTGTAGTCTAAAATCTTAAGAGGAATGTTCCTGTTCCTTATTGCTTTCCATTATTTTTCCTTCAAAGCCTGGCTCATTGTTGGTACCCTGTAAATATTTACTAAGAGCCAAATGAGTTCAAAGATATCTTAAAATTGTGACAAGACCACTCACCTCTGATAAGAATACTGAATCATTTAAGCTATGTGACCCTGAGCAATGTCCTCATATTCTCTAAGCCTCAATCTCCTCACGTGAAATTGGAGGTAAAAATAGCCCATATGTTTTAGAGTTCTTGTAAGAATTAGATGAGGTAATGCAGATAAAGTGCTTAGGAAGGTGGCTGACACACAATAAGTGCTAAATAAAATGTTAGGTTTGGTTCTACTTGTCAAGTTTGTGAGGATTAAGGATTACCTAGAAGGATGGTTATGTGGCAGAGAACAGAACCTATGAGAAAAGGTAAAAAGGGTGGAATCAGTGTACCTTGGGAAAAGAAAGACGAGGGATTATGAAGTACCGCATCAAGAATAAATAGGAGTCCATGGGAAATTATGATGGGCTCTAGTTTTCCATCTTCACCCAATATGGGATATAAGGAAATTTTAATAAATAGCAACATGTTAGATATGCCAGTTATCAGGGGCCCAAGTTTAATGCTGTCTCCCACTCACTTCCTATCACCTTGATGATTTGGTCATGGTTACTTTATGCATTAGTGTCTCTGTGTTGCAAGAGGTTTATAATGTATCATTAAAAACTGAAATTGGTTTCTATTCTGGTACAGTTGACCAATGGCACACTCTATCTTAGCGTGTTTTCTGTTTCATGTGTTCTCCAGATGAGCAATTAACATTTCAATGAGCATTTCCGTACTTCTTTAAAGAGGAGGAAATGTAAGACATTGGAACATGCTTGTGACATGAATTTTCTGATATAATTAAAGTTGAGGCGAGTGAACAGTTGCCTAGGCTTAAATTTATGCAGCCTGAACCTATTTCACTTTTACCCCTGTATTTCAGTTGTGCATTTATTTAATATACATCACATTTATTTTTTGCATTTGAAACATTTAATATTTATATCCTACTATATGTGTACTTATTAATTATTCAGACATTTAATGAATATTTATTAAGCATCTTCTAGGTGGAATGGGTGATGTAAAGATTCAGGGCAGAATTGGAGACATTCATTTTGATCAGAGTGAAGACAGAATTTTTTGTTGTCGGGGGCTGTCTTGGGCATTGTAGAATGTTTAGCAACAGATGCCAGTAAATAGCCTTCTCACAGTAGTTAAATGTCTACAGATATGTTCCACTGCCACCCCCTGTCCCCCAGCTTGAGGATCACCAGAATAGACTGAGATCAGGTTGTGGGAGCCCTTAACTACCACAGTAAGAAGGATTGATTTTAATTGGCTATAAAGGGCCTAACAATATCAACTAGAGAATTGAGTTGTTGGATTTGTGTATCAGATTGAAATTAGAAGACACTGAAAGGGTGACGGAGAGGTTATTTAGAGGAGCTGGTAAGAAGGGATTCACAAAGTCATAAAAGAAAGAGAAAAAAAAAGAAGATGGTACAAATTATGTTACTTGTCTACTGTTCCTCCGTTGTGTCCAAGTATTTTGCATCTGTTGTTTATTCTTCTGATTGTTGAATGCTAAAATTTTCTTTTTGAGGAGAAATACTACATAATGTTGTAAAGGTAACCTGGAATCATTTCTTTATTTTAAGTGGAGCAGCTTTCTCTTGGTTGTTGTTGTTTAAAATTATTTATTTTAATTGTAGGCTAATTACTTTACAATATTGTGGTGGCTTTTGCCATACATCGATATGAATCAGCCATGGTATACACGTGTCCCCTCGTCCTGACTCCATACCCCACTGCCCTTCCCACCCCATCCCTCTGCATTGCCCAGAGCATCGGCTTTGTGTGCCCTGCTTCGTGCATCAGACTTGCACTGGTCATCTATTTTACATATGATAACATACATGTTTCAATGCTATTCGCTCAAATCTTCCCACCCTCTCCTTCTCTCACATAGTCCAAAAGTCTGTTTTTTACATCTATGTCTCTTTTGCTGTCTTGCATATAGGGTTATAGGGACACTTCTTCCTTGGGAAAGTGAGGGACAGAAAACTGTATAATCATCTGGCTTGTCTTGGGATGCTAGGAAATTGAAGAGCAAGTGATTTAGTCCCTTCTGGGCTCCCTGGTGGTAATTTTATGCTGGCAAGACCTGAAAAGATGTGCCTGTCCCTCAAACTGTAAATTCAGCCATCTTTATAGAAAACTCAGGAAGTGAAACTCTCCATCCATTCTACGGTATATGGTATCTCTGTGAGTGTTTGCACAATTCCTTCCTCCAGCCTTATACAATTAGGGCTTAAACTGACTCTCTTTACCTCTGAGGAGTCCTCAGTCTCAGAGGGGTGGTAAGCAGGAAATATGGAAACTTGGTGATTTCCAAGCCCAGTATTTCTGCTGATACATTGCAGGATATTGGGCAAAACATTTAACCTCTCTGTGCCCCTGCTTTAGGTCATTGAGAATGAGGAACCAAGATTCCATGAAACATTTAAGTTTTAAAATTGGTTGTGGTCAAAGAGATTGAGTATTCTGCTGACTTGACACTCCCTTAGTTGTTCTCCCATTTCTAAATCATGATCAAACTTTGGATTGTGATGGAATCAACAGTCACGTCATGCCTATCTGTGACTTGACCACAAGTCTAATCTTGAACCTGGATATGACGGCCCAAATCTTAGCCTTTCATGAGATTTCTCCAAGTCTTTTCTGAGGCTCTGCTATTGGGGAACAAGGTGCATGATGTCAGAAAAAAAGAAAACACTGAACAATCTGGAGGACAGAGTCAACTTCTAGAACTTAAAAGCAGCTTGCTTTGTCTTACACTTTGAGAGGACTTCCCTGGTGGCTCAGATGGTAAAGCGTCTGCCTACAATGCGAGAGACCTGGGTTCAATCCTTGGGTCGGGAAGATGCTCTGGAGTACTCTCCAGTACTCTTGACTGGAAAATCTCATGTATGGAGGAGCGTGGTAGGCTACAGTCCATGGGGTCGCAAAGAGCTGGACATGACTGAGTGACTTCACTCACTTGGGGAGGGTGGTTAACTCAACACATAATGTTTACGTGTTTCCTAAGTGCCAACAACTGAGCAATCTGCAGAAGAAAGAAAGCATGTGAAATGTCTATTGTCATGGAAGATACTTCTTGTGGGAGGAGACAGATAATAAATATTTGTGGGGTTTTTTGGTGGTGATAGATGATAAAAAGTAAATTACAGTAGAGGAGCAAGAGTGATGAGAAGGCTTAATCTTTTCGAAAGAGTAGTCAGAGGAGGCATTTCTTTCTTTTTTAAAATTAATTGGGCTGCACTGGGTCTTTGTGGCACTTGGGATCTTTGATCTTCATTGCGTCATGTGGGCTGTTTTAGTTGTAGCATGTGGGCTGTAGCTCTCTGACTAGGGATGGAACCTAGGCTCAGAGTCTTAGCCCCTGGACCACCAGGGAAGTCCCAGAAGAGGCATTTCTGATAAGGTGTTGGTTGAGCAGTGACCTGAAGGCGGTAGAGAAGGAATGCCACAGTCATGGGGGAAGAGCACCTAGGCGGAGATGCAAAGAGCAAAGGAGGCCTTTGCTTGGGGCTCAGTGGCTGTGAACAGGTTGAGCGATATCCTGAGATGCTGGGATACGAGCAAAGGGGCCCAGTGATATAGTTGTGTCTTTTTGCTTTTTCCACTCCCTCCTCAAAAATGCACAAAAACACCAGTTGCCCTATAGCCCACTGGAAAAAGTTAAGTGGTTCTTTTAGGCAGATCAACCAATTTGAAATGAAAAATTAATGGAGGAAATTATGAATGATGTAGCTTTGTACCTACTAGAGTGGGAGCCACCGCAAATGGATTAGAGGTGAAGAACTGGTGACTGAAAGACATTTGAGATTTGTGGTTACCGTCTGTGAATATTAGTGCTAAGACCCTGTGAGGCTTCAGAGGGCCCACTAGGCCCACAGACTCCAGAGAAGGTTGACAATAGGTAACACGTGTCTCCAAGTCCATGATGTGTAATTTCCTCTTAGAGCAGGGGGCCATATGTTCATTTACTGGCACGTCTCAATGCACAGTACTAGACAGATCATCAGTGCGTATTCAGTGTTTATTGAATGAATGTGTTGTAGTAATTGCATCACAGACTCAGGAATCTGGGGAAGCGGGGAGAATCTTTGGGGAGCTTCAGGTTCTGGCTTTTGCTTATTAAAATATGACATTGCTNATATGTTCATTTACTGGCACGTCTCAATGCACAGTACTAGACAGATCATCAGTGCGTATTCAGTGTTTATTGAATGAATGTGTTGTAGTAATTGCATCACAGACTCAGGAATCTGGGGAAGCGGGGAGAATCTTTGGGGAGCTTCAGGTTCTGGCTTTTGCTTATTAAAATATGACATTGCTTGAAGGTCAATATGAAAAATATCTTCTAAACTCATGTCAGGATGGACTCAGTAGTCATAAACCAAACATTTACTATAAACTGAGATTTTGTCCTGAAGAGGATTTGTTACCAGAGTTGCAGTAGTCAGAGGATTCTGATTTCATATCAACAATGACTTTTTGATGATCACATTCATGGAACATTTTTATCCTTGCCAAAATTGAGAAACACATTAGAGAACATGGTTTACTCTTGTGCTTATATAGCCTGTAAGATCTCACTCTCTGGTGGAATATTCTAGCTACTTTTCTTGGGAAATGACTGTGTATTTTACATTTATCAATCTCTCTTGGAAGATCTCAAGTGAAGGGCATTCCACAAAATCACTTGGAAAAAATCTAAGAAAATAATGAAAAAAGTGAAGTGTTAGTCACTCAGTTGTGTCCAGCTCTTTGTGACCCCATGGATTGTAGCCTGCCAGGCTTCTCCATCCATGGAATTTTNAAAAGGGAACACTTTTGAGTCAGTTCTGATGAGGTGGATGAACCTAGAACCTATTATACAGAGTGAAGTGAGTCGGAAAAAGAAAGATAAATATCATATTCTAACACATATGTACGGAATCTAGAAAAATGGTACTGAAGAATTTACTTATAGGGCAGCAGTGGAGAAACAGACATAGAGAATAGGCTTATGGTCATGGGGGGAGGGGAGGAGGGGGTGAGATGTATGGAAAGAGTAACATGGAAACTTACATAACCACGTGTGAAATAGATAGCCAATGGGAATTTGCTGTATGTCTCAGGAAACTCAAACAGGGGCTCGGTGTCAATCTGGAGAGGTAAGATGGGGAGGTAGATAAGAGGGGGTTCAGGAAGTAGGGGATATATGTATACCACTGCCTGACCTGCCTCTTGAGAAACCTATATGCAGATCAGGAAGCAACAGTTAGAACTGGACATGGAACAACACACTGGTTCCAAATAGGAAAAGGAGTACGTTAAGACTGTATATTGTCACCCTGCTTATTTAACTTATATGCAGAGTACATCATGAGAAACGCTGGGCTGGATGAAGCACAAGCTGGAATCAAGATTGCGAGGAGAAATATCAATAACCTCAGATATGCAGATGACACCACCCTTATGACAGAAAGTGAAGAGGAACGAAAAAGCCTCTTGATGAAAGTGAAAGAGGAGAGTGAAAAAGTTGTCTTAAAGCTCAACATTCAGAAAATGAAGATCATGGCATCCAGTCCCATCACTTCATGGCAAATAGATGGGGAAACAGTGGAAACAGTGTCAGACTTTATTTTTCTTAACTCTAAAATCACTGCAGATGGTGATTGCAGCCATGAAATTAAAAGACACTTACTCCTTGGAAGAACAGTTATGACCAACTTAGATAGCATATTGAAAAGCAGAAACATTACTTTGCCAACAAAGGTCTGTTTAGTCAAGGCTATGGTTTTTCCAGTAGTCTTGTATGGATGTGAGAGTTGGACTGTGAAGAAAGCTGAGCGTCGAAGAATTGATGCTTTTGAACTGTGGTGTTGGAGAAGACTCTTGAGAGTCCNGCAGTACCATCACTTCATGGCAAATAGATGGGGAAACAGTGGAAACAGTGTCAGACTTTATTTTTCTTAACTCTAAAATCACTGCAGATGGTGATTGCAGCCATGAAATTAAAAGACACTTACTCCTTGGAAGAACAGTTATGACCAACTTAGATAGCATATTGAAAAGCAGAAACATTACTTTGCCAACAAAGGTCTGTTTAGTCAAGGCTATGGTTTTTCCAGTAGTCTTGTATGGATGTGAGAGTTGGACTGTGAAGAAAGCTGAGCGTCGAAGAATTGATGCTTTTGAACTGTGGTGTTGGAGAAGACTCTTGAGAGTCCCTTGGACTGTGAGGAGATCCAACCAGTCCATTCTAAAGGAGATCAGTCCTGGGTGTTCTTTGGAAGGAATGATGCTAAAGATGAAACTCCAGTACTTTGGCCACCTTATGAGAAGAGTTGACTCATTGGGAAAGACTCTGATGCTGGGAGGGATTGGGAGCAGGAGGAGAAGGGGACAACAGAGGATGAGATGGCTGGATGCATCACCGACTTGATGGATGTGAGTTTGAGTGAACTCCGGGAGTTGTTGATGGACAAGGAGGCCTGGTGTGCTGCAATTCATGGGATCGCAAAGAGTTGGACATGACTGAGGGACTGAACTGAACTGAACTGAACTGATGGCTGCTTCATGTTGAGGTTTGACAGAAAACAGAAAAATTCTGTAAAGCAATTATCCTTCAATAAAAATATAAATTAATTAAAAAAAAGTTTATTTCATCTGGAGAGAGGGTATCTTGGGAGGGAAGTCAAAGAGTCTGCCTAGAAGGCTGGCCCAGGAATAATTTGTTCATTGTTGAGTGCATCTGGAAATCTGCTGAAGCTTCAGTTTTAATAGGATATATTTTTTTTCTTTTCTCCCCATAGGAGACTGTATCCATGGCTGTTCACCTAAAAGGCACATGGTTTTGATATTAGATATTTGGAAAGGCTTGCTTTCTTCCCCTGCAACTGAGGAACCTCACTTCCTTCATCAAAATGGTAACAGTAGGCTTAACTCAGCAGCCTGAGACCTCACACCTTGCTTGGTGTCTCTAGTTTTTCCCTAGTGACTTTGGGATGCATCTGATTTCATATCTACAACATGATACATCTTGCATGTGCTTATACAGAATTGCTTATATTGAGGTCACTGGATCTTCATGGCACTCCTAGTTCAAGGGAGAAGACAAAAGGACTCCAGGACACCCATGCAGGACTTGGCTTTTCCTCTGCCAGATCATGCATTTAACGAATATCTCCTGAGAATCTTCTATATACCAGGCCAGTGCTGCTGTTAAAGACAAATAAGTCAGGGGAGTTAGACTTAAGAAATTGTGACAGTAATATGAAATTGTCTTTGAAAGTGAAAGTGGCTCAAAAATTGTGTCCAACTCTTTGCGACCCCATGGATTATATAGTCCGTGGAATTCTCCAGGCTGGCCTACTGGAGTGGGTAGCCTTTCCCTCCTCCAGATCTTCTCAACCCAGGGGTCAAATCCAGGTCTCCAACATTGCATGCAGATTCTTTACCAGCTGAGCCACGAGGGAAGCCAAAGAATACTGGAGTGGGTAGCTTATCCCCTCTCCAGCAGATCTTCCCAACCCAGGAACTGAACTGGCTTCTGCATTTCAGGTGAATTCTTTACCAACTGAGCTATCAGGAATTTATGGTTAATTAAATTACACAGCCTAATCAGGCTAACAGTTGATAATTTTCAGCATAAGCGAAAGGATAATGAGTTGAGAAATCTACTTGTAAATAATTCTCTTCATATGGTAGGGTCAAATTTATGAAGAGGTTAAAGAGTTAACCCTCGTGGTGGGGAGAGGGTGTGTTTTCATTGATGAAAGACCCTTTTTTTCCAAAAGTGTCTCCTTTCCTCCCTCATGTTCCCAAAATATTTTTTCAATTCTTGTTTCAGGCAATAAAAATATTTAACCTTGCAGATTTTTTTTTTTGAGTGGCCAATTCATTAAGCTTAGTAAAATGGCAGCTCAAACTACTTATCATTTTAACTCTAAAGCTCTAGAATTTTCCCTTATAAGTGTAGGATAGTTGTTTTCTTCCTTCCTAGATACTGCTTCCCTTAGTCGCCTGTATTTTGCCATGTACGAGAACAGAAAACTAGAAATGGTGGATGAGAGCTTCCTGAATTTTAAGTGGAAGGGGAGAGAGTTGAGATAGTTCTCAGAGTGGGTTCAGTTCTCTGATTTCAGAGATGAGGAAATTGGAATCGAGGAATACTGAGATGACTTGCTCAGGGCCATGCAAGAGGTTCACGGCTAAATGAGGACCATGGAGAGGGCATCTGTATTTCATGACTGCTGCCTCCTCCATTCCACTGCCATCCATCAGCAAGCCCTGGTTCCTCCCATTCTACTCATCTCACACATCTGGTCCTCATCACATTTCGCTCAGCTGTGTTAGTTTTTCTTGAATTCTTTACCTCACCCTCACATCTGGAACACTTTTCTTTCCTTCCTCTTCTCAATCACATACATTACCGCGCACCCATTATCCTTCAGATAACGCACTCAGTCCAGACCTTAGAAACACGAAGAACACCGTGCCCATCTCCATGCTCTTTCCACATAGCCACTGGCCATCCCACCCCTGGAATGTACTACATCTCTGTGACTGCCTTGCCCACTCTTCTTTGGCATTCACAGTCCAACCTTCGTGCAAAGTAGCCTCAACCACTCCCTCTTTTCTGGCACTTAACTCTGCATTGCTAGTACCTGTGTACCTGTCTTGATCCCTTACTTAAATATGAACACTGAAATACTAGCATGGTTCCTATCACAGAGTAAGTTTTATTCTTAACAAATCCTGGAAGAGTTATTGAATAAGGAATGGATGAAGGAATGAATCCATCATTGATTGCTTTTGGAGCTGTTTACTTCCCCTCTCCTGGAGTTACCTTCTAGCCACTCTTAGAAAATCAGCACATTTACTATTATCTGTGGAGCATCTGTGACTTTTGCTGTTGTTCGCTCAGTCATGTCTGAAGGACAGGGAGACCTGGCTTGCTGCAGTACATGGGGTTGCAAAGAGTCAGAACCATGGCTTACCAAAAGCCAATTTAGTCCCCATTTGCCAGGTGAAGAAACTGAGCTGCAGAATGAACTAACATGCTCAAGGTCACATGGCCAGCAGGTATGGGCTGAAATTTGACCTCAAGACTAAGCAGATGAATTATGTTGTATTACCTCATATGTCTTATGCTTATATGAATTATTCACTTACTACTTGTAAAATTGAGATTATTTAATTAAAATGCTATCTGAAAGATACTCTTCTCCAAGCCACACTCATCCTTTCTGCTGTAAATGTAATCACTGTCCTCCACTTTATTTTTTACAGTGCTTAGATGATCACCATGTTCCTTATGTTATATGACTTTCAAAGATTAAGGTAAATATCACGTTGTCTATTTTCTGAAATTTATAGGTGTACAATGAACAGTTTTTATGATAGTATGACATAAAAAGTTTGAAATCTCTGTTTTTGAAAGAGGGCCAAGTTGAACTCTGTGCAGTTAGGTAATCCACCCAAGGTCTCACGAAGTATGGTGGCATAATTTTGACCACAACTGGGGAAAAAAATGTGAAATAAATACAATACATACTTATTTCAGTATTAGACCTTTCTGGGTCTTAAATAATTAATTATATAATCTAATGGAGCTGGAAGGTGTGGTCCCTCCTAAGACAAACTTCATTTCTAAAAGGGTATCTTTAAGATTAAAGAAACTTTAAAACTTAGCTGTTAGACCACAATGGTAGAATGATAGATAATCCCTTCAGTAACATAAATAGCAACCAACTGCTTGTAACTAAGAGGTGATAAAACTGGGCTACTCAGGAGTAAGATCTAAATTTCTCCCATTATCTGATTTCTTAGTAACAGCCAATGGGATGTTGATGCCAATTTCCAATCTTGAATTTCAATTTTTATTTTTGTTATCTATGGAAAGCGAAGAAGAAGTAAAGAGCCTCTTGATGAAAGTAAAAGAGGAGAGTGAAAAAGTAAGCTTAAAACTCAACACTCAGAAAACTAAGATCATGGCATCCGGTCCCATCACTTCATGGCAAATAGATGGGGAAACAATGGAAACAGTGACAGACTTTATTTTGGGGGGCTCCAAAATCACTGCAGATTGTAATTGCAGCCATGAAATTAAAAGATGCTAGCTCCTTGAAAGAAAAGTTATGACCAACCCAGACAGCACGTTAAAAAGCAGAGACATTACTTTACCAACAAAGGTCCATCTAGTCAAAGCTATGGTTTTTCCAGTAGTTATATATGGATATGAGAATTGGACTATAAAGAAAGCTGAGGGTGAAAGAACTGACGCATTTTAACTGTGATGTTGGAGAAGACTGTAGAGAGTCCCTTGGACTGCAAGGAGAGCCAACCAGTCCATCGTAAAGGAAATCATTCCTGAATATTCATTGGAAGGACTGATGCTGGAACTGAAACTGCAATACTTTGGCCACCGGATGTGAAGAACTGACTCATTTGAAAAGACCCTGATGCTGGAAAAGATTGAAGGTGAGAGGAGAAGGGGACGACAGAGGATGAGGTGGTGGGATGACATCACTGACTCGATGGACATGAGTTTGAGTAGGCTCTGGGAGTTGGTAATGGACAGGGAAGCCTGGTGTGCTGCAGTCCATGGGGTCACAAAGAGTTGGACATGACTGAGCAACTGAACTGAACTTATCTATGGAAAGCTCTGAGGTGACAACTGAAGTAAACCCAGGGATGTCCAAGTCTAAGAAAGAGAACTAGCCTGACATGGTAGAGGTGAAGCACAATCCTGTTGAAGGAAACCTCAGTGCAGACAAATTTAACTTAAATTGTTGGATTCTAAGAGTGACTCATATTTAGTATGGAAGACAAACCCAGAGATAAGGCATTTAATGAGAATTTGCTTTGAGAGATCCCTGAACTATAGCTGGTTACATGGCTCCACAAAAAGCACAGAAACTCTTAGGTCTTCAAATGTATATGTCCAACAGAAAAAGGGAGATAGAGAGCTGTTTTTTGTTTGTCTGTTTTGTTTTGTTTTAATTGTTAAATGGATTAAAACTTGCTTCTTGACTAAGCATGAAAGCAATTGTAATTTGGCCAGTGTAACCCATAAAATATTTCCTAGTTAGATATTATGTAAATAAATCTGTAAATCATCTGTAAATATTGCTGAAGAATATGCTCCCTCTTTGTGCCAGGATTCATTTTTGCCTATCTATTTTTGGAGTATAGTTGATTTACAATATTGTGTTAGTGTTGTGTGTATAGCAAAGTGATTTGATTATACAAAGATAAGTATATATCTATATTCTTTTAAAAAAATTTTTCCATCATAGTTTAAAATATTGAATGTAGTTCTCTGTGTTATACAGTAAATCCCTCTTGTTTATTTATAGATAACTATTTTAATCAGTACCTTTATGGTCTCTGATACTAAGGTACTGCCATTGTTGTCATTTTGGTGGGTGTGTCAGCTGAACCCATCAGACGCCAGGTCAGCAGGTGCTAAACAAGGATGATGCATCTGTGGATACTAACAGAAGGGGCCCCTGGTCATAGTCCCAGAGTGGAGTGGTGGGTATACAGGAATAGTTGCCAAGCGGGGAGGACCAAGGAGTCTAAGTTCTCTGGTAGTAGGGGACTGGAGCATTATATGCAGGATGTGGGCATTATTAACTTTTGGGCTTATTTGGGCAGTATTAACTTTTTGGCTCATTTATACTCCATGTGTGTAAGTGTGCATAAGCACGTGTGGGCTTTGTCTTTCTTTCAGTATTTTAAATGGTCTTTTGCACTTTAATTCTGCACTTTAGACCATCAAATGCTAGAAAAGGTTGAAGACTGGGATGTTAGTATCTCTCATCTGCCCAGCTGGGTTACTGGCCTTAACTCCTTCACGGGCTTGTCCTTCATTTACTTGCTTTTTAGTCCTGTCATTTTACGTCATTTCTTGAACATCTGGCAGTTAACTGCAGTACCCCTATGTAAACATAGGGGTTCTATGTTCACATAACTATACATACCCCTATGTGAACAATAGATTTCAATATTTGAAATCATGAACTAGGCTTTTAGATATAAAATGTGGGGCTTTTTCATAGGATTTCAGATTCCAATGCAACAAATATTTATTAAAAGGCTAATTTTGTGTAAGGCAGGGAATTTGCCTCTTATGTTGTGGTGTCATGTGTTGAGGACATGAGTCTGGTGCTTACAAACCAGACTGTGGATAGTGCCATGAGAACCATCTGGAAGGTGAGATGCCATGACACCAAACTGGCGGTAGTAGGGAGCATCCACTCGAGTGCAATGTGTCATCCTTTGACCCAGGAGAGGTAATTTGACATGCAGGGACAGACCCTCAGTTTGGAAGGAAATGTGTTTGAGATTATCCCTACTACTACTACTACTAAGTCACTTCAGTCGAGTCCAACTCTATGCGACCCCATAGACGGCAGCCCACCAGGCTCCCCTGTCCCTGGGATTCTCCAGGCAAGAACACTGGAGTGGGTTGCCATTTCCTTCTCCAATGCATGAAAGGGAAAAGTGAAAGGAAAGTCGCTCAGTTGTGTCTGACTCAGCGACCCCATGGACTGCAGCCCACCAAGCTCCTCAGCCCATGGAATTTTCCAGGCAAGAGTACTGGAGTGGGTTGCCATTGCCTTCTCCGGGGATTATCCCTAGCTTATTAGAAAACAAAATCTTTCAGGGAAAGGATAACCATGTTCATTCATTCATTTGTTCAACAAATATTGAATGAACAACTTAATGAATTAATATAGAAGTCACTTTTTGTTCAGTTGCTATGCAACCCCATGGACTGCTGAACACCAGGCTCCCCTGTCCTTCACTATCTCCCTTTGCTCAAATTCATACCCATTGAGTCAGTGATGCTATGTAACCACCTCATCCTAAGAACCAACTCACTGGAAAAGACCCCCATGCTGGGAAAGATTGAAGGCAAAGGATGAGAAGGCACTTAGAAACAGAGAAATGAGTTATTTTCCTGTGTGCTCATGAAGTTTACCTTATGGTAAGAAAAACAGACTTTAACAAAGACTTACATACTTAAATGTTACATTCAAATTGTGATTGTTTTGAAAGTGGAACAGTGGGGTGCTACGAGAAAATATAAGGAGACACCTAACTTGGATATTTTGAATATGTGACATTTAGGCAGAAATATGAGGGATGAAATTAGCCTGGTTAAGGTGGTTGGCTGGGGTGGGGAGAAAGTCATGATTCTGGCCAGATCTTGGCATGTGATAAGGCCCCGAGGCAGGCAGGTATGGTTAGGAAACTAAAAAAAGGACAAACAGATCTTGGTGTGTGTGAATTAAGTAATTTTATACTAAGAACAATGGAAAGACTTTTAGCTGGAATTCAACACAGACAGATCTATGTGTTTCAAGAAGAGGGTCTGCCTACTAGTGGGAAATGGGTTGACATGTGGTGAAGAACAAAGCAGTTCTGTGGTTCAAGATATTTTTGTCAAAGGCCTCTTTGCAATGAATATCTTTGCCACAAGAATTTTTGCCTGAATATACTCACTGCATAATTAATTGGCCAGAAGGCAATATTGTCATAAAAGAAAAAATAATAAAAAAAGGGGGGGGGATGAAAAAGGACATAAACATAAAAAATGAATAATAAACATAGAAGTCATCATTGCAAAATACAGAATATTTGAATACATTTAAAATGTGTATACAGCCATTGCAATACTGCACAAATAACTTATTTTATGGTTGTACCTAAACACTTGTCTTCAAAGTTTTTCATTCATAATATTTTATACTTTTTTTTTCTGGTTAATTTGTATCTTTGTTTGGTATCGCACATTTTGTTTTCCACTAAAATTTCTCTTGTCAGTAACAGAGGTAATGACTCCAAAGAAGACATACAGGTGACCAACAGCCACATAAAAAGATGTTCAATTCCACTAAATTATTAGAGAAATGCAAATAAAAATTACAATGAGGTATCGCCTCATGCCAGTCAGAATGGCCCTCATTAAAAAGTCTACGAATAATAAATATTTGAGACCCTCAGGTTTATTTCAGATTCAAGCAGTATAAACATGGGAGTGTCGAATCAATCAAGAAATGAAACCAAACTGTGAAGCACTTCTTTTTTGCAGCAATAGCGCATTATGGCCAATGAAGTTACACAGTGAAAATGTTTGCAGCACAAGTGTTTGTGGCAGAGTTCTCAGCAAAGAGACTTATGGCAAAGTTACCACCCATACATTTCATCAGTGTAAGCTAGGGAGGATGCTAATGCTTTATGTGCCTACTGTGTTTGGCATGCTCCATCAGGATTAATTGGTACTAACCAAATGTATGTTTCATGGGTGGCTTCTCAGTGTTAAAGTGAGGATAAATTCTGGCACCCAGTCCTCTGAATCAACTACATATCTCTCATTTGGGTTGTATTTAAGGATGGGATGTATAGTTCTACATGTTTCCTTAGCAATTGTGTGTGCTAATTTGCTTTAGTCATGTCCAAGTCTTTGTGACCCAAGGACTACAGCTCTCCAGGCTGCTCTGTCCATGGGATTCTCCGGGATTCTCCACTGGAGTGGAGTGAGTTGCCATGCCCTCCTCTAGGGGATCTTCTCCACCCAGGATGGAGCTTGTGTCTCTTATGTCTCCTGCATTGGCAGACAGATTCTTTACCACTAGTGCCGCCTGGGAAGCCCCTCTTTAGAGCTTGTGCTGTGCTGTGCTTAGTTGCTCAGTTGTGTCCAACTCTGTGCAACCCCACCAGACTCCTCTGTCCATGGGGATTCTCCAGGCAAGAATACTGGAGTGGGTTGCCATGCTCTCTTCCAGAGGATCTTCCCAACCCAGAGATCGAACCCAGGTCTCCCGCATTGCAGGTGGGTTCTTTACCTTCTGAGCCACCAAGGAAGTCCAAGAATACTGGCGTGGGTAGCCTATCCCTTCTCCGGGGATCTTCCCAACCCAGGAATCAAACTGGGGTCTCCTGCATTACAGGCAGAGTCTTTTACCAACTGAACTACCAGGGAAGCCCGCTTAAAGCTTAAGACTCTGCAAAATTTAAGGCAGCAGCTTCTATAAGCCCTGACTTTTGTAATAGGCAGTGAAGTTCTGATTATTTAACAGCCATCTGGCTGCCAACATTTTTGCTCTTACAATTTTTTTTTTGACAGAGTGCTTTCCTTTGGAAATGCCATATCTGTTATGCAACATCAGAGGGACTAAATGAGGCAGGATTCCCCACTCAGGGGTAACACTCCCAGTTTGGATGAACACATGAGGGTAAAGATCAGATGCCCCCTAACTCTGCAGGGTCAGATGTCCCGTCTTCCTGCCTGTGCTCTGAGTGCCACTGCCAAAGATGTAAGCCCCGCAGCTCTGCAGTCACTCAGGTGCCCTCCTTAAAGGCAGAGGCATCTAATTATGTTACACCAGGTTTTCTTGTACTTGAACTGGCTGTGCAAAAACACAGTGGAGTGACTATAAGCTTTGGAGGTAGATATAGCTCGGTTCTGCTGTGTGGAGCTCTGTAACACTAAGCATGGTACTGAACTTCTCTGAGCCTGACCACCCTGACCTGTGGAAAGGGCCTAATGATACTGCTACTCTTTGGGGATTCCCATGAGGACCAGTTGTGATGGCACAGGCAGTGTCTCCCACAGGGTTTTCCTGCTGCAGGCATATGATAACTGTGAGTTTCCTTCCCCGTATTAATCATGTAATAACTAGCTTGCCTGATGTCATCAGGGGCCCTGGGGCCTTTTGTGGTAATGGGACCGTCACCACATCCTCATTTTTTGTAGCTGATTTGTGTGAATTTTACTTATCTGTGCTGTTCCTTCCCTCTGAGGGCACAGATAATCAAATTTTCAGTAGAAGGTTGAGGTGGATAAGACTGTAAGCTCTGAGAATGTCTAACTATAATTTGTAGACTGTTGGTGACATAATACAACCAGCTTGGCCTTTGGACTTTGACAAATGTGTAAGAGGATTGCTCTCAAATAGCTAAAAGAGTGTGCTGTGCTAAGTCTCTTCAGTTGTGTCTGACTCTTCAAACTCCATGGACTGTAGTCCGCCAGGCTCCTCTGTCCATGGCATTCTCCAGGCAAGAAGACTGGGGTGGGTTGCCATGTCCTCCTCCAGAGGATCTTTCTGACCCAGGGATCAAACCCAAATCTATTAAATCTCCTGCATTTGCAGGTGGGTTCTTTACCACTAGCACCCCCTGGGAAGCCCAAAAGAGTGGATCCTTCATCTATCAATATATTGAAATCTCTTCCAAACAACGATCACCTTGCATGTCTTCAGGTTAATAGGTCCATGAATGTGTCAACTACATTCAAATAATCACCTTTTCATTGAACTTAAATGTACCCTTTGCTACCCTCAAGTCATGCTTTTTGGTTCCCATATTGTCTTGTATTGGGGGAGAAATTCTTACTCATTTATCCCTGTTTTCATTTCAGGTGACTGAGCTACAGTAAAAAAGCACACAGCCTGGGTTCAGCAGATTGGCTTAGAGTCTCAGCTCTGCTACTCATCATTTGGATAGAGGTGATTTCTTTTATTTTTGCCTGTGTGAAATGGTGATGATTCTGTTTACTCTGCTCCTTATCTACACTGGCTGTGAGGATGAAAGGATAGCATTGAGAGGTATGTAAATTGTCAAGCATCACACACATGATTTTCATCACACACCTGAATCACCCAGAGATTAAAAAAAAAAAAATGCTGATGTCTACTGAGTCAGAGTCTCTGGCTGGGGTGGGGGACAGTGGGCAGCAGGCACTTCTATTTGAAAAACTGTATCAGTATGTACACCAAAGAATGATATTCACTGCCCTTTGACCATGTAGGATGACATGACTATTCACAATGTTATAGACTTCATTGGTCTTAACAGCTGAGCTGGCATCCTTCAGGCTCATTTTCAGCAGCAGCTCTTTACCTCTCCCACTTTAAGTGAGTATTCTCAGACCCTGGCTTATCCATTTCCTCCATGTGCATCACCTGCATCTTCTTCCTATAGCTCAGTTCTCCAGTCACATCAGACTAGCTGCTGAACACTCCGTTGACTTCCCTGGCTTTGATCCTGCTCAATGATTCCCTGAGAGGATGTCTTACTGGGTGTGGGGACCTGGTCTTCTTGTAGCACTAATGGAGACATAGATGCTTCAAATAGGAAGTGATATTGTAAGTTTTCAGTTTATCTTCTGCTTTATAGAGGACTACTTATGACCAAAGAAGCTAAGTGACTTTTTTAAAGTGACACGTCTAGTTAACGAGAGAGTCGGAATTAGAATTCATGTCTCCAGACCAGTATTCTTTATATAACTTGTTGTTAGTTGCTCAGTTGTGTCTGACTCTTTGTAACCCGCCAGGAACTGTAGCCCTCCAGGCTCCTCTGTCCATGGGATTCTGCAGGCAAGAATACTGGAGTGGATAGCTACTCCCTTCTCCAGGGGATCTTCCTGATCCAGGGATCAAACCCAGGTCTCCTGCATTGCAGGCAGATTTTTTTTTTTTTTTTTTTTTTAACCATCTGAGCCACCAGGGAAGATCCTTCTAAAAAATATTAACTGAACACCTATTAAGTTCTAGGCACTGGCTTGGAGTTGTACTATAAATATGTATCAATCATGCCAAATACAGAGCATTTGTCTCTTGCACTTATAATTTAAACACAGCCATTTTTAGTATACATAAATACACAGTCAATCTTTAAGTCTTTTCAGGATACTATCCCCTATAGTATATTCTTCTCCTCCCATAGCCCAGTCACATCTGTCTTGTATTACACATTTGACTTGAGTTCCATGAGGTCACGGCCTTCTCTTCAGGGATTTCAATTCAGTCTTCTCTGCCAAATTCAGATTATTAGCAGAGGTGGGGCTGCTTCGGGTGCCTCATGAACTGCTGCCTAACTGCCATTCACTTAAACTGCTGGAAATACTAGTTTTTAGCTACATCTTTCGGAGAAGGCAATGGCACCCCACTCCAGTACTCTTGCCTGGAAAATCCCATGGATGGAGGAGCCTGGAAGGCTGCAGTCCATGAGGTTGCTAAGAGTCAGACAGGACTGAGCGACTTCACTTTCACTTTTCACTTTCATACATTGGAGAAGGAAATGGCAACCCACTCCAGTGTTCTTGCCTGGAGAATCCCAGGGATGGGGAAGCCTGGTGGGCTACTGTCTATGGGATCACACAGAGTCGGACATGACTGAAGTGACTTAGCAGCAGCAGCAGCTACTTCTTTGGGTTTTAAGTATGTGTCCTGACCCCATATCTGCAGGATTCAATTACCTGAAGTTTGTTCTCAGTATTTCACTTTGTCAAATATATCAAAAGAAGAATTTGTTTAAGGATTTTATTAGGATTTACAGAGCCTTGTTTGGGCCAGTGCATAATCTAATCTCCAAATGTATTCTGTTTACGGCTATGGAGTCATACAGTTAATCTGACTCTCAGTTTAGATTCCAACAGAAAACCACTAAGTATATGGATTAAAGGTGTAGAGGAGTAAGTATAGGAAACTGATTTCTCTTTTTGGCCCTCTTGATTCAGTCTGGTTTCAAAACAGAGGTGCGGGAGTTGGAACTGCTGATCACTAGAGAGTTCTTCCTGAAAATTGAAAGAGTGGCCCACACTTCCCTGTTTGACAACCCAGTATTTGAAGGACTCTGTTGAGTAATGTGTGTCAAGTTCATTCTTTTCAGCATTTCCTCTGTCTTTGGCTTTATGAGGCCCCTTTACTTCCAGCACATCAGCAACATCACTTTAGAAAATGAGCAATGGTGATGGATCAGTACTACATGTTACAAGATCACGTGTTGATTAATGTCTATGGTGGTGAAGAAAAATGAGAAAATTCATGATCTCTGTGTTTCTAATACCAGAACCTATCAAGTGTTGTGTAAAATATGCCTGCTTATATTAAAACCACTGGAACTAGATTATGAGTTTTAAATCTTGAAAGATCTGTAATTCCATCTAAGGGATCAAAACTAGGCAAATACTGAAGACTGGTGTAAACAGTGGACATACTAACTTTTAAGCTGTTATTTACTTTTTCTTCTTGAAAGAAAGATCTGTGTATTTGTAGTTACGGTTTTCTACTTTGGAAGTAGTTAAAACTTGATCTTTAGCCACATTGTCTCATGCTTTTCCCATGTATTTTTAAAACTCAGCAAATACAATACTTTGAGTGCTCTAAGCGTGATTCTAGGTGCTGAGGAAATCACAATGGACAAGTGGGTTCTAGCCAGTGCAGGAGGGTTATATAGAAGACTTAGTAACCTTGAAAAACTCATGACAGAAGTGATGAGTGGAAAACAGAGAGAAAGAAAAAAATGGAATGAAAAGGGAAATATAACCACAGATTGTGTATTTATTAAAAAGATAATATAACATTTTATAGACCTTTATGCCATCAGATTAGGAAAAACTAGATAGGTATATGAATTTTCAGAGAAAAATATATGAAAAATTGACTTCAGAAGAGATTAAAAAGTCTAAATGATTCTATAACTAGTAAAGGGATGTAACCAATTATTTAAAATCTTCCTGCAAAGAAAATGCTAGCCCCAATAATTTTAAAGGTGAGTTCTAATAATCCTAGGAACAGGTAATTCTAAACTTTCAGATAATAAAAAAGAGGAAATATTTTCTAAGTTGATCTCATGAGGTGACTAAAAACTTGGTTCTAAAACTAGACAAAGACATACAAGAAAGGAAAATTAAATGGCAATTTCAATCATGAACATAGATAAATGAATGAAAGTGCTAAATAGAAATATTAGCAAACTGAATCTAGTGATATATTAACAAAATAAAACAAAGAAAATAAAGAAAACAGATGTTTTTCAAAACGCAAAGTGAATTAAACATTAGAAATTATATTGTGATCACCATCTTAAAGTTTGAAATGAATAAAAATATGATAACTTTAATAAATGCAAGAAAAGCATTTGATAAAATTCAACAACCATTCATTATAAAAATGTATAGCTAACTAAGAAAGCAACATTTCTGAAGCTATTTAAAAGTAGTCACAAAAAGACTTCCAGCAAACTTAATACATAGTGGCAAAATGTTAAAAATGTCATTCTTTTTAAGATCAGGAACAAGACAAAAAATGCTAAGTATCACTGCTTCAAATGGTAAAGCGTGAAAAATAAAAACATGTGAAAAGATTGGGAAAAAGACAAAGTGTGTCAGTAATTGGAGATGAAGGAAATTTTTGAATAAAAATATGAAGACTCTATAGGCACACTTCAGAGATATTGAGGATTCAGTTCTGGATCAACAAAATAAAGCAAATATTGCAATAAAATGAGTTGCATAACTTTTTTGTTTTTCCAGTGCCTATAAAAGTTATGTTTATACTATACTTCTATTAAGAATGCAATAGCATGATCTCTAAAAATACAATTTATATAATATAACTAAAAATACTTTATTGTTAAAAATTGCTAGCCATCCTCTGAGCCTCCAGCAATTTGTAATCTTTTTTTCTGATGGAGAGTCTTGCCTTGATATTGATGAATACTGACTGATCTGGGTGGTGGCATGCAACATTGTTTGATAGCTGCTGCTGCTGCTAAGTCACTTCAGTCGTGTCTGACTCTGTGTGATCCCATAGATGGCAGCCTAGCAGGTTCCCCTGTCCCTGGGATTCTCCAGGCAAGAACGCTGGAGTGGGTTGCCATTTCCTTCTCCAATGCATGAAAGTGGAAAGTGAAAGTGGAGTCATTCAGTTGTGTTAGACTCTTCGCGACCCCATGGACTGCAGCCTGTGAGGCTCCTCCATCCATGGGAGTTTCCAGGCAAGAGTACTGGAGTGGGTTGCCATTGCCTTCTCCATGTGGGTTTCCTACTCACTCTTTGATAGCATTTTTACTTAAAGAAGAATATTTTTCAAAACTGAAGTCAATCCTCTCAAACCCTGCCATTGCCTTACTAAGTTTATGACATATTCTAAATCCTTTGTTGTCATTTCTACAATATCCCCAGCATCTTCACCAGGAGTAGATTCTATCTTAAGAAATTAGTACCATCATTGCTCATCCTAAAGAAGCATCTCCTCATCTATTTTGATCATGAGATTGCAGCAATTCAGTAACATCTCTTGGTTTCACTTCTAACTCTACTTCTCTTGCTCTTTCCATCACATCTGCAGTTATTTCTTCCACTGAAGTCGTGAACCCCTCAAAGTTACATAAGGTTACTGGGTATTTGAGGGTTGGAATCAACTTCTCCTAAACTCATATTAATGTTGATAGTTTGACCTCTTCTTGTGAATCACAAGTGTTTTTAATGGCATCAGAATAATGAATCTTTTCCAGAAAGTTTTCAGCTGACTTTTCCCAAATCCATCAGAAGAATCACTGTCTATTGCAGCTGTAGCCTTACAAAATGTATTTCCCAAATAATAAGACTCAAAAGTCAAAATTACACTTTGATTCATGGCCTGCAGAATGGATGTTGTGTTAACAGGCATGTTTTCAACATGAATCTTGTACAGCTTCATCAGAGCTCTTGGGTGACCAGGTGCATTGCCAGTGAATAGTAAGTCTTAACAGCGGGCTTAAAATACTCAGTAAACCATGTTGTAAACAGATGTACGATCATCCAGACATTTTTTTTTCCATTTGTAGAGCACCAGTAAAATAGATTTACAATAATTCTTGAGAGCCCTAGGATTTTCAGAATGTAAGTATGCATTAATTTCAACTTCAAGTCATCAGCTGCACTGGCTCCTAACAAGAAAGTCAGCCTGTCATTTGAAGCTTTAAAGCCAGGCATTGACTTCTCTCCAGCCAGGGAAATCCTAGAATGTATCTTCTTGCAGTGTTTTGTCTACATTGAAAATTTCTTGATTAGAGTAGCCACCTTCATTATCTTAGCTAGACATTGCATTTTTATCTTAGAGAGATGGCTTTTTTCCTTAAACCTCATGAGTCAACCTCTGCTAGCTTCAAACTTTTATTTTTTCATTTTTTTTTTCCACTGTCATTCTGCATTTTATTTATTTTTATTTTTAAAATTTATTTATTTTAATTGGAGGCTACTTGCTTTACAATATTGTGGTGGTTTTTGCCATACATTCACATGAATCAGCCATGGGTGTACATGTGTTCTCCATCCTGAAATTCTCTCCCACCTCCCTCCCCATTCCATCCCTCTGGGTCATCCCAGTGCACCAGCCCTGAGCACCCTGTCTCATGCATCGAACCTGGACTGGCGATCTATTTCACATACGATAATATGCATGTTTCAATGCTATTCTCTCATCATCCCACCCTCGCCTTCTTATACTTCTTATACACAGAGTCCAAAAGTCTGTTCTTTACATCTGTGTCTCTTTTGCTGTCTTGAATATAGGGTCATCATTACCATCTTTCTAAACTCCATATATATGCATTAATATACTGTATTGGTATTATTCTTTCTGACTTACTTCACTCTGTATAACAGGCTCCAGTTTCATCCTCCTCATTAGAGCTGATTCAAATGCATTCTTTTTAACAGCTGAGTAATATTCCATTGTGTATATGTACCACAGCTTTCTTATCCATTCATCTGCTGATGGACATCTAGGTTACTTCTATGTCCTGGCTATTGTAAACAGTGCTGTGATGAACATTGGGGTACACATGTCTCTTTTAATTCTGATTTCCTTGGTGTGTATGCCCAGCAGTGGGATTGTTGGGTTGTATGGCAGTTCTATTTCCAGTTTTTTAAGGAATCTTCACATTGTTCTCCCTAGTGGTTGTACTAGTTTGCATTCTCACCAACAGTGTAAGAGGGTTCCTTTATCTCTGTACCCTCTCTGGCATTTGTTGTTTGTAGACTTTTTGATAGCAGCCATTCTGACTGGCATGAGATGGTACCTCATTGTGGTTTTGATTTGCATTTCTCTGATAATGAGTGATGTTGAGCATCTTCTCATGTGTTTGTTAGCCATCTGTATGTCTTCTTTGGAGAAATGTCTGTTTAGTTCTTTGGCCCATTTTTTGATTGGGTCATTTATTTTTCTGGAATTGAGCTGCAGGAGTTGCTTATATATTTTTGAGATTAATTCTTTGTCAGTTGCTTCATTTGCTATTATTTTCTCCCATTCTGAAGGCTGTCTTTTCACCTTGCTTATAGTTTCCTTCATTGTGGAAAAGCTTTTAAGTTTAATTAGGTCCCATTTGTTTATTTTTGCTTTTATTTCCATTACTCTGGGAGGTGGGTCATAGAGGATCCTGATATGATTTATGTCAGAGAGTGTTTTGCCTATGTTTCCCTTTAGGACTTTTATAGTTTCTGGTCTTATGTGTAGATCTTAATCCATTTTGAGTTTATTTTTATGTATGGCGTTAGGAAGTGGTCTGGTTTCATTCTTTTACAAGTGGTTGACCAGTTTTCCCAGTACCACTTTTAAAGAGATTGTCCTTCCTCCATTGTATATTCTTGCCTCCTTTGTCAAAGATAAGGTGTACATAGTTGTGTGGACTTATCTCTGGGCTTTCTATTTTCTTCCATTGGTCTATGTTTCTGTCTTTGTGCCAGTACTATACTGTCTTGATGACTGCAACTTTGTAGGATAGCCTGAAGTCAGACAGGTTGATTCTTCCAGTTCCATTCTTCTTTCTCAAGGTTCATTTGACTATTCGAGGTTTTTTGTATTTCCATGCAAATTGTGAAATTATTTGTTCTAATTCTGTGAAAAATACTGTTGGTAGCTTGATAGGGATTGTACTGAATCTATAGATTTCTTTGGGTAGTATACTCATTTTCACTATATTGATTCTTCCAATCCTTGAACATAGTATATTTCTCCATCTATTTGTTTCATCTTTGATTTCTTTCATCAGTGTTTTATAGTTTTCTATATATAGATATTTTGTTTCTTTAGGTAGATTTATTCCTAAATATTTTATTCTTTTTGTTGCAATGGTGAATGGAATTGTTNGCAGAGCTAAGATTCCACATTCCTCATGGTCAAAAAACCAAAACAGAAAACAGAAACAGTATTGTAACAAATTCAATAAAGACTTTAAAAAACAGTCCACATCAGAAAAAAATCTTAAAAAAACTTTTTTTAATTAAAAGAAAAATATTTGGATTCAACATGATTTTCTTCCTTTGATAACTCAGTTTTGAGAGTCTAGATACAGCCAAACTCAAATCCACTCTCATTTGCATTTATGCCTTATTACATGATTTATTAGGTCATGGATCGTCCACCATTGTAATCCTGGTGGGAACTGGTGACACTGTAGCATAGATAAATTGAGGGTAAAACACAATAGTCTACAGTGAAGTTCTTTCAGTATCAAATTTGTAATTGAATTTATACTTGGGTTTTAGAAGTTTCTCTCTTTTATTTTTTTAAATCGATAATTATCAGAAAGACGCAGTATCCCAATGATTTTAACCATTCATTTTCAATGGCCTCTTGTTGGCAAATGATCTTTCAAAGGAAGATCTGTTCTATTTAAACTTATTCTCGTTACAAGAGCCTTAATGTAATACCTCAATGCAAAGTATATGTCTCTTAAGCATTGTTAACACCATTAGAGTCAAGAGCAAGGCCTGGTTTCTTTTTCTCACTCTGTAGAATTGTACAGGCTTCGGATAATTTCTGATGTTTTCCACTTTTTTATTAGGAGGGTCTCCTACGAAGCAATTACTCAAAGCCTCATATGCTCCACCTGAATTTACTTCATGGAGCAGCGCTCTTTCAAGGCAATAAGTAAAGCATTCAGTAATTCCTTGAACTTAACTCCTAAAATATTCATCAATGGGGCTCTTAGAGTGGAGTTACTTTGCCACAATCTCACTACCTTCAGAATATTTTGTTAAGGTTTTAATGTTTTCCAATCAGAGTCATAAAATCTCTGTTAAAAATTTGGCAATATGTTCTAACATAAACCTTACTTGGCTGGGTATTAATACTTTTCTTAAATGAAATGCACATGGTCTTCACTGAACTCCCCACCCCAACCCAAGTGCTACCCTCCAGGTCTGGTCACAGGATAAGGGGTTAGCGCTAGGACACACCATTGTCTATTTGGAGTTCTCTTTAAACGTTGAGTAGTTCCAGAAATATCCATGTGAGGTTATACCCTCACATGGAATTGGAAATTACCTGTGGTGTGATTTCCACGCTGTTGATTCCTAGAATGGCTTGAGGAACAGAAGCACAGTGCTCTATTTCCAGGCAGTTTGGCTTCACTTATTACACGTTTTTGGCTTTGGTTTGGTTTGTTCTTTAACATCCATAATCTCCGAAATTAGTCTTAAAAGGAGCACGATAGGGGTCCTTGATGGGAGACTACTACCAATATGACGCCCAATAAAGTACAAATATTTATGAAGCTAAGGAAGCTATTCTGGGGCTCATAATCCAATTTTCTTGAGGTTTAGGAAGGAATGCCTTTCATTCCCTCCTTCTACCACAGAAGAACAGGCTTCCTTGTTGCTTTGAAGTGACTGTCATGATTATTGCATTTTCCCTTCATGTAGACATGTAGCAGAGATGAGAGAGGAGAAAATAAAGTCAAGTTACAGTAACTTTTCATCTGATCCAGTGAAATCATTTTGTTTTCATTTTTATTTTAAAGCCTCAATACATTTATGATGGCTTTCATACCTTGGTTATTCACCAGAGGTTATTTAGTCTTGAATTTTCTGTCACCAACTACTGGCCAGAAGAGGGCTCAAAAGTGTTGAGATTTCAATAGGCAACCCCTGTTATTTTCTTTTCCTTGAACTGACTTGTACATATTAAAAATCGCTTTTGTAAATTATCGCCCAGGATCTTGGGTCTCATTTTGGAAAAAGTTTTTCTCTCTCTTATGCACTTCCCAAGATAACAGTATTTACTTGGGTGTAGCACAGATTTTTATGGTTCAGCAATATTTCTTCTAATTACAAATCTCTTGTGTCTTTAATGCAGTGAGTCAATAACACATTTGGAGTAATTTGATTAATATGACGCATTTTAAAACAGTCAACAAAATTCCAACTATGTTCTATAGCTTCAATTCAACAGAAAAAATATACATGCTTTAACTATCATGACAACCTTAATGTAACTCACATTTGAAGCATTTTCGTCCTTTGTCTCTATAGTTACCACCTAGCCTTATTACTTCCTGGCCTTTGTTTACTTGTCATCCCTCCTCCACCCCGCCCTCTATTACTTTCAGACCATTTATAAGAACAGTTTCTACGTCAAATTTAGTACATTGAGGTTCAAGGTTACATTACTCAAGATGACTCACATGAGGAAAAGTTGATCCAGAAATAAGCNGCTGGGAGGGATTTGGGGCAGGAGGAGAAGGGGACGACAGAGGATGAAATGGCTGGATGGCATCACTGATTCGATAGACGTGAGTTTGAGTGAACTCTGGGAGTTGGTGTTCAACAGGGAGGCCTGGCGTGCTGTGATTCATGGCGTTGTAAAGAGACAGACACGACTGAGTGACTGAACTGACCTGAACTGATACTTTCTCCTACTCTGTAGCTTTTCTTCTCTTCACAGAGCCTTCTTGGATTAATTTTGGAAAATTCTGAGTTATTATTACTCCAAATATTTCTTCTATTTCTTTCTCTCTTTCTCCTCCTTATGGTATTCCCATTATGCATGTATTACAGTTGTGTAATAGCTCCACAGTTCTTGGATAATTTTTTCTAACTTTTCAATTTTTCTCTTTTTGTTTCTGTTTTGAAACTGTCTATTGACATCCTGGCTTAAAGCTCAGCATTCAGAAAACTAAGATCATGGCATTCCGTCCCATCACTTCATGGCAAATAGATGGGGAAACAATGGAAACAGTGACAGACTTTGTTTTTTGCGGGTTCCAAAATCACTGCAGATGGTGATTGCAACCATGAAATTAAAAGACGCTTGCTCCTTGGAAGAAAAGCTATGATCAATCTAGACAGCATATTAAAAACCATTGTAAAAACAAATACAGTAATGTAAAGTAAAATAAAGTAAAAAACAAAAACCAAAAACCAGAGACATTACTTTGCCAGGAAAGGTTCCCTCCCATCTCCCTCCCACCCTGTTCATTTAGGTTGTCCCAGAGCACCAGCTTTGGGTGTCCTGCCTCATGAATCAAACGCGCTGGTCATCTATTTTACATATGTGATGTATATGTTTCAGTGCTATTCTCTCAAATCATCCCACCCTCTCCTTCTCCCACTTAAATTCTGTTCTTTGAGTCTATGTTTCCTTTGCTTCCCTACATGTAGGATCATCTGTACCATCTTTATAAATTTCATATATATGCATTAATATATAGTATTTGTGTTGCTCTTTCTGACTTAGTTCACTCTGTATAATAGGGTCTACGTTCATCCACTTCATTAGAACTGACTCAAATGTGTTTCTTTTTATAGCTGAGTGATATTCATTGTGTATATGTACCTCAGCATTCTTATCTATTCCTCTGTGGATGGACATCTATGTTGCTTCTATGTCCTAGCTATTGTAAATGGTGCTGCAATAAACATTGGGGTACATGTGTCCTTTTCAATTCTGCTTTTCTTGGGATATATACCCAGCAGTGGAATTGCTGGCTTGTATGGCAGTTCTAGTTCCAGTTTTCTAAGGAATCTCCACACTGTTCTCCACAGTGGCTGTACCAGTTTGCATTCCCACCAACAATGTAAGAGGATTCCCTTTTATCCACACCCTCTGCATCATTTATTGTTTGCATATTTTTGATGATGGCCATTTTGATCAGTGTGAGATAATACCTCATTGTGGTTTTGATTTGCATTTCCCTAATAATGAATGTTGTTGAACATCTTTTCATGTGTTTATTAGCTAACTGTATGTCTTCTCTGGAGAAATGTCTGTTTAGGGCTTTTGTCAGCTTTTTATTGGGTTGTTCATTTTTCTGATATTGAGCTGCATTAGCTGCTTGTATATTTTGGATATTAATTCTTTGTCAGTTATTTTGTTTGCTATTATTTTTTACCATTCTGAGGGCTGTCTTTTATGGTTTCCTTTGTTATGCAAAAGTTTTTAAGTTTAATTGATAGGTCCCATTTGTTTACTTTTGTTTTTATTTCCGTTATTGTAGGAGGTGAGCATACAGGAGATTGTTTTGATTAATGTTGGAGAGTGTTCTCCCTAATGTTTTTCTCTAAGAGTTTTATAGTTTCTGTCCTTACATTTAGGTTTTTAATCCATTTTGAGTTTATTTTTGTGTATGGTGTTAGAAAGTGCTCTAGTTTCATTCTTTTACATGTTGTTCAGTCACTCAGTTGTGTCCGATTCCTTGTGACCCCATGAACTGCAGCACACAAAGCTTCCCTGTCCTTAACCATGTCCTGGAGCTTGCTCAAACTCACATCCATTGAGTTGGCAATGCCATCAAACCACCTCGTCCTCTGTCCTCCCATTCTCCTTCTGCCTTTAATGTTTCCCAGCATCAGGGCCCTTTCTAATGAGTTGGCTCTTCACATTGGTGGCCAAAGTATTGGAGCTCAGTCCTTCCAATGAGTATTCAGGATTGACTGGTTTGATCTCCTTGCAGTCCAAGGGACTCTCAAGAGTCTTCTCTAACACCACAGTTTAAATGAATCAATTCTTTGGTGCTCAGTCTTATTTAGGGTTCAACTCTCACGTCTATACATGACTACTTGGAAAACCAGAGCTTTGTCTAGGTGGACTTTTGTTGGAAAAGTAATGTCTTAGCTTTTTAATATGCTTTCTAGATTTGTCATTGCTTTTCTTCTAAGGAGCAAACGTCTTTTGATTTCATGGCTGCAGTCACAATCCACAGTGATTTTGCAGCCCAAGGAAATAAAGTTTGTCACTGTTTCTATAGTTTCCCCATCTATTTGCATGAAGTGATGGGACCAGATACCATGTGCTTTGTTTTTTGAATGTTGAGTTTTAAGCCAATTTTTTCACTCTCATCTTTCACTTTCATCAAGAGGCTCTTTAGTTCCTCTTTGCTCTCTGCCATAAGGGTGGTGTCATCTGAATACCTGAAATTATTGATATTTCACCCTGCAATCTTGATTCCAGCTTGTGCTTCATCCAGCCCCGCATTTTGCATGATGTACTCTGCATATAATTTAAATAGGCAGGGTGATAATATACATACAGCCTTGACATACTCCTTTCTCAGTTTGGAACCAGTCTGTTATTCCATGTCCGGTTCTAACTTTTGCTTCTTGACCTGCATACAGGTTTCTCAGGAGGCAGGTAAGGTGGTCTGGTATTCCCATCTCTTGAAGAATATTCCACAGTTTATTGTGTTCCACACAGTCAAAGGCTTTAGTGTAGTCAATGAAGCAGAAGTAGTTGTTATTCTGGAATTTTCTATCTTTTTCTATGATATAATGGATGCTGCAAATCTGATATCTGGTTCCTCTGCCTTTTCTAAATCTAACTTGAACATCTGGAAGTTCTGTGTTCACGTACTGTTGAAGCCTAGCTTGGACAATTTTGTGTATTTCTTTGCTAGCATATGAAATGAGTGCAATTGTATGGTAGTTTGAACATTCTTTGTCATTGCCCTTCTTTGGGATTGGAATAAAAACTGATCTTTTCTAATCCTATGGCTACTGCTGAGTTTTCCAAATTTGCTGACATATTGAGTACAGTACTTTTAATAGCATCATCTTTTAGGATTCTAAATAGCTCAGTTGGAATTCCAGCTCCTGCAATAGCTTGGTAGTTTGATAGTGACTGCATTGAATCTATAGATTTCTTTGGGTAGTATACTCATTTTCACTATATTGATTCATCCAATCTAAGAACATGGAACCTGGTATATTTCTTCATCTATTTGTGTCATCTTTGATTTTTTTCATCAGTGTTTTATAGTTTTCTGTATACAGATCTTTTGTTTCTCTAGGTAAATTTGTTCCTAAGTATTTTGTTCTTTTTGTTTCAATGATGAATGGGATTGTTTCCTTAATTTCTCTTTCTGATTTTTCACTGTTAGCATATAGGAATGCTAGGGATGTCTGTGTATTAATTTTATGTCCTGCAGCATTGCTATATTTATTGATTAGGCTCTAGTAATTTTCTGCTGGCATCTTTAGGGTTTTCTATCTAAAAGATCCTGTCATCTGCAAATGGTTAGAGTTTCACTTCTTTTTTTCTATTCTAGATTCCTTAATTTCTTTTTCTTCTCTGATTGCTGTGGCTATGACCTCTAAAACTATGGTGAATTGTATTGGTGAGAGTGAGCACCCTTGTCTTGTTTCTGATTTTAGAGGAAATGCTTTCAATTTTTCACCACTGAGAATAATATATGCTATGGGTTTGTCATATATGACTTTTATTATGTTGAGGTATATTCCTTATATACCTACTTTATGGAGAGTTTTCATCATAAATGGTTGTTGAATTTTGTCAAAGTTTTTCTCTGAATCTATTAATATAATCATATGTTTTTTATCTTTCAATTTGTTAATACATTATATCACATTGATCAATCTATGAATATTAAATAATCCTTGCATTCCTGATCACTTGATCATGATGTATGATCTTTTTCATATGCTGTTGAATTCTATTTGCTAGATTTTTTAAAAGGATTTTTGCATCTATAATCATCAGTTATGTTTGCTTGTATTTTTCTTTTTTTGGTGGCAGCTTTGGTTTTTGTATCACGGTGATGGTTGCCTTGAAGAATGAGTTTGAGAGATTTCCTTCTTCAAAAAAAAATTGAAATTTTCTTCAAGTTTTTGAGTAGGATATGTGTTAGCTCTTCTCCAAATTTTTGGTAAAATTCAACTGTGAAGCTATCTGGTCCTGAGCTTTCATTTGTTGGAAGATTTTCCATTTCTGTTTCAGTTTCCATGCTTGTCATTGGTCTGTTCAAGTTTTCTATTTCTTTCTGGTTCAATTTTGGAAAGTTACAGTTTTCTAAGAATTTTTCAATTTCTTCCAAGTTGTCCATTTATTAGCATATAGTTACTCTTGATAGTCTCTTATGATTATTTGTATTTCTGTGTTGTCTGTTTTAAATTTCATTTTCATTTCTAAGTTTATTGATTTGAGTCATCTCCCATTTTTTTTTCTTGATAAGTCTGGCTAACTGATGTCTATTTTGTTTATTGTCTCAAAGAACGAGCTTTTAGTTTTACTGGTCTTTACTATAGTTTCCTTCATTTCTTTTCCCCTTATTTCTGCTCTGATTTTTATGATTTCTTTCTTTCTACTAACTTTTGAGGTTTTTTTTTTTGTTGTTGTTCCTTTTCTAGTTATTTTAAGTGTAAGATTAGCTTGATTATTTGATGTTTCTCTTGTTTCTTGAGGTAGGCTTCTGTTGCTGTGAGTTTCCCTCTTAACACTGCTTTTACTGAATCCCATAGGTTTTCTGTTGTGTTTTCATTACTATTTATTTCCGTGTATATTTTTATTTCCTCCTTGATTTATTCAGGGTTCTGTTGCTTATTTAGGAGTCTGCTGTTTAGCCTCCATATATTTGTGGTTTTTAGTTTTCCCCCCCCCTGTAGCTTATATCTAATCTTACAGTATTGTGATCAGAAAAATTGCTGGAAAAGATTTCAATTTTTAAAAATTTACCAAGACTTGACTTGTAGCCCAGGGTGTCATCTATCCTGGAGAATATTCCATATGCACTTGAGAAAAAAATTGAAATCCATTGTTTTTGGGTGAAATGTCTTGTAGATATCAATTAAGTCCAACTGCTCCAATGTATCATTTAAAGCTTTTGTTTCCTTGTTAATACTCTGTCTGGATTATCTGTCCATTGATGTAAATGGGGGTATTAAAGTCCTCCACTATTATTGTGTTACTATCAGTTTCCCCTTTAATAGTTGTTAGCATTTGCATTATGTTTTGGGGTCTTCTTATTTTGGGTGCGTAAGAAGAGGTGGCAAGAATACACAGAAGAACTGTTCAAAAAAGATCTTTACAACCCAGATAATCACGATGGTGTGATCACTCACATTCACCTAGAGCCAGACATCCTGGAATGTGAAGTCANCCATTTTCATTTCTAATTTTGTTGATTTGATTCTTCTCCCTTTTTTTCTTGATGAGTCTGGCTAATGGTATGTCTATTTTATTTATCTTCTCAAAGAAGCAGCTTTTAGCTTTGTTGATTTTTGCCATGGTCTCTTTTGTTTCTTTGCATTTATTTCTGCCCTAATTTTTAAGAATTCTTTCCTTCTCCTAACCCTAGGGTGCTTCATTTCTTCTTTTTCTAGTTGCTTTAGGCAGAGAGTTAGGCTATTTATTTGATTTTTTTCTCCTGTTTCTTGAGGTAGGCTTGTATGAATCTTCCCCTTAGCATTGCTTTTACTGTATCTCATAGGTTTGGGGTTGTTGTGTTTTCATTTTCATTCATTTCTATGCATATTTTGATTTCTTTTTTGATATCTTCTGTGATTTGTTGGTTATTCAGAGGTGTGTTGTTTAGCCTCCATATGTTTGTATTTTTAATAGTCTTTTTCCTATATTTGACATCTAACCTTACTGCATTGTGATCAGAAAAGATGCTTGAGATTATTTCAATTTTTTAAAATTTACCAAGGCTAGATTTATGGCCCAGGATGTGATCTATCCTGGAAAAGGTTCCATGTCTCCTGTAGCTTCCTCACCTCTCTCAGCCTTCATGGGATTGAAGAGAGTTAAGGCTTTGCTCTGGATTAGGCTTTGGATTAAGGGAATGTTGTGGCTGGTTTGATTTTCTATTCAAACCATGAAAACTTTCTCCATATCACCAATAAGGCTGTTTTGCTTTCTTATCATTCATGTGTTCACTGGAGTAACACTTTTAATTTCCTTCATATTCATAACTAACTGGTGCAAGAGGCTTGGCTCTTAGCCTATCTTTGTTTTTGGCAGGCTTTCCTCACCAAACTTAATCATTTCTAAGTTTTGATTTAAAGTGAGAGACGTGAAACTTTTCCTTTCACATGAATGCACAGAGGCCATTGTAAGGTTATTAATTAGCCTAATTTAAATATTGTGTCTTAGGGAATAGAGAGACTTGAACAGAGGGGAGAAATGGGAATGTAGTTGGTAGAGCAGTCAGGGCACACACATGTTAAGTTATATGGGTCTTATATAGTTAAGCCTTATATGGGTGTGGTTTATTTCTCTCTCTCCATCTCCAATGACAATATCAAAGATTAGTGATCACCATAATAAATATAATAACGAAGAAAAAGTTTGAAATACTGTGGGAATTACCAAAATGTGATGTAGAGACATGAAGTGAGGAAATGCTGTTGAAAAAGGGTGTCGATAGACTTGTTCCATGCTGGATTGCTACAAACCTTGAATTTGTAAAAAGTGCAATATCTGTGAAATGCCATAAAGTAAAGCACAATAAGACGAGGTATGTGCAATGTTTACAGTTGTATCTCTGGTATGTTAAGGTCCTTGGACTCTGAAATGTAGCTTACTTGAATGGAAAGAGAAGTTTCAGGGTTCATATATGTTGGATATTAGCAGTTGTCAGGCTCAGTGCTGTATTGTTTATTTAAAACAAAATTATTATTATTATTATTCTTGTAGCCACCATTTGTTGAGCACTAATTATCCAGCCAAGAACAGACTAAATTTTCATGGGTAATCCTAATTCTGACACAAACTGCAAAGTAATATTCAAGGTATGTGTGTCCTTATTTTACAGATGAGAAAACAAATTCAGAGAAATAAGGTAACTTACTCAAGTTCACATGGATAGAGATTTACAGAACTGACATTTCAGAAAGGATCTTTTGGACTCTGAGCCTGTGTACAATAAAACAGGCAGCTTCCCCAAGGTACTGAGCTTGTGTCCTGTTGATGTCCTTGATGCTCAAGAAAATAACTTTCATTTGGAGCCCAGGTCAAATACTTGTCTCACAAAAGGATCAACTCTTCTTTCTTTATTTTTTAATTTTCTTAGGTACCTGTTGGGCTTCCGTGGAGGCTCAGATGGTAAAGAATCTGCCTGCAGTACAGGAGACCCAGGTTTGATCCCTGGGTCAGGAAGATCCCCTGGAAAAGGGGAAAGGCTACCCACTTCAGTATTCTTTCTTGGAGGATTCCATGGACAGAGGAGCCTGGTGGGCTATAGTCCACGGGGTTGCAAAAAGTTGGACATGACAGAGCTACTAACATCACACACATACACAGTACATGTTTGTTTATTTGGCTGAGCTGGGTCTTAGTTGTGGCATGTGAACTCTTAGTTGTGGCATGTGGGATCTAGTTCCCTGACCAGGGATCAAAAACTCAGGACCTGCATTGGAAGTGGAGAGTCTTAGCCAATGGACCATCAGGGCGTGCCAAGGATCAACTCATGTTAAAAATCAGGAATATTGGCTTGATTAAAGCAGCTATCAGTTTCCAGGGTTTGGGGTTTACTCTGCTCTTTCTTCTGGGACCATAAGGAACTTTCTAGGGAATTTATGCTGTCTGGGTGTTAGAAAGCATAGAGGACATCAGTAGTAGTTTTCTAGGACTTCCATAACAAAATAGAAAGACTGAAGACTTAAAGAATAGAAACTGATTTTCTCATCATTCTGGGGCTAAAAATTCCAAGATTAAGGTATTTGTAGGTTTAGTTTCTTTTGAGGTTTCCTTTGGTTTGTAGAGGGCTGCCTTCTCATTGGACCTCTCACATGGTTGTTTCTCTGTGTTGTCAGTCTCCTAAACTCTTCTTCTTATAAGGATACCAGGCATATTGGATTAGGGCCCACCATACCAACCCAGTTTAACTTAAGTATCTCTTTGAAGGCCCTGTCTCATAAAGTCACATTCTGAGGTACTAGAGTTTAGGATTTTAACGTAAAGAATTTGGGGTGGGACAAAATTCAGCCTATATCACCATCTAAGGGGAATAGCAGGGTGCATTTGCAGTCTTAGACAGACTGGATACTTTTAGGGTACATGTGGTAATGAGTCCTTAAGGACATTCCTCTCTGGACAAAGAACAGCAGCGGGCAGCCCTCCAGGTTCCTGGGCAGTTAACAAGAGCATGGTGGCTCACACTTCAGGCCCAGAAAACCACTCTCACTGGAGTCACTGATGAAAAGGCAAATGCAAGGTCAGCCCCCCTCTGAGAACAGAAGCCATCAACAGGATATCCCTCCCTTCTTGTTTTCCCTTCATCTTTTAGGAACCTGCCAAGGCTTGGTGAGTGGGAGCTTCAAAACACCCACCCAGTCAGCCATGCATTCATCAATTCACCAACTCCAATAGGACAACAGTAACTTAAAAGCAGTCTCAAATTCCCAGACAGGTTTAGAAAATAATAAATGTTTGACATTTCATGAAGCCTTCTTTAAGGACATGTTTTGGCATCAGAAGCCATACAGGGCCCAGGCAGAGGAGCACATGGGAAGAAACCTGCATAATAGTTACACTTGACATCACTGATTCTACCTCTCCCCTATTCTTAGCTTCTCCCCATGTTGCTTATAAAACAGAAACAGAAATTTATCTTTGGAAGATAAATCTGGAGGCATCCTTGAACCCAACCCAAATGGAATTTCCATCAGAGCCAGAACAATTTAATTATTGCTCAGCCCTTCAGTTTGCTCAGGAAATACTGAAACTGTCTTTTCCTGCTGAATGGAGACCGTGGGTCTCTAGGGAACTCCTGTAGTCACCATTTGAATTGATATTGATCATCATTCTCAAATTGATTAACTTGTACATGTTTGTATATAGATTGATTGATTGATTGATTGCAGTTTTTTAAATTGAAGCATAGTTGATTTACAATGTTGTGTTAGTTTCAAGTGTAAAGTGATTCACTTGTATGTATACATATATATTCTTTCTTACATGTTCTTCTGTTAGAGATTATTACAAGATTTTGAATATAGTTCCATATGTTATACATATGGTTTATGTTTTATTTTGTTGCCATTGTTACTTTATTTCACTGTGCTGGGTCTTCATTGTGTCATGCTGTAACTTGAGTTGTGGCGTGAGAACCCTTAGTTGTGGCATGTGGGATCTAGTTCCTTGAGTGTTTTATGAAGCAGCATTTTCATTATAATTAAGTTTTATGTTTTGTCTCCAAATTTTCACACCGTATTCTTTGACATATGGATTATTTAAACATTTTTTTTCCAAAGTAGAGTTATCCTTTAGTTTTGATTTATAACTTTATCATATAGTAGTAACATATGTTATCAAACACTGATTTTTTTGACCTGAGACTTACTTTTACAAAGCAGTATTTTCATTATAATTTAGTTTTATGCTTCATTCCCAAAATTTCATTCTGTGTTCTTTGACCTATGGATTATTTCACTTTTTTTTTTTCCAAAATAGTGCTATCCTTTGGTTTTGATGTCTAACTTTATAATGTGTAACTTTATCATATAGTAGTAAAGTANCATAGTTGATTTACAATGTTGTGTTAGTTTCAAGTGTAAAGTGATTCACTTGTATGTATACATATATATTCTTTCTTACATGTTCTTCTGTTAGAGATTATTACAAGATTTTGAATATAGTTCCATATGTTATACATATGGTTTATGTTTTATTTTGTTGCCATTGTTACTTTATTTCACTGTGCTGGGTCTTCATTGTGTCATGCTGTAACTTGAGTTGTGGCGTGAGAACCCTTAGTTGTGGCATGTGGGATCTAGTTCCTTGAGTGTTTTATGAAGCAGCATTTTCATTATAATTAAGTTTTATGTTTTGTCTCCAAATTTTCACACCGTATTCTTTGACATATGGATTATTTAAACATTTTTTTTCCAAAGTAGAGTTATCCTTTAGTTTTGATTTATAACTTTATCATATAGTAGTAACATATGTTATCAAACACTGATTTTTTTGACCTGAGACTTACTTTTACAAAGCAGTATTTTCATTATAATTTAGTTTTATGCTTCATTCCCAAAATTTCATTCTGTGTTCTTTGACCTATGGATTATTTCACTTTTTTTTTTTCCAAAATAGTGCTATCCTTTGGTTTTGATGTCTAACTTTATAATGTGTAACTTTATCATATAGTAGTAAAGTACTATACCATTTCTGTCCTTTATTGTGCCCATCTTTGCATGAAATGTTCCCTTGGTATCTCTAATTTTCTTGAAGAGATCTTTAGTCTTTCCCATTCTATTGTTTTCCTCTATTTTTTGGTACTGATCACAGAGAGAGGCTTTCTTGTCTCTCCTTGCTATTCTTTGTTACTCTGCATTCAAATGGGTATATCTTTCCCTTTCTCCTTTACCTTTCACTTGTCTTTTTTTCATAGCTGTTTGTAAGGCCTCCTCAGACAACCATTTTGCCTTTTTGTATTTCTTTTTCTTTGGGATGATCTTGATAGCTGCCTCCTGTACAAAGTCATAAACCTCAATCCATAGTTCTTCAGGGACTCTGTCTATCAGGTCTAATCCCTTAAATCTACTTGTACACTATTTATAACACTTCCAATGTATAGTTGTAAAGGATTTGATTTAGGTCATACCTGAATGATCTAGTGGTTTTCCCTACGTTCTTCAATTTAAGTCTGAATTTCGCAATAAGGAGTTCATGATCTGAGCTACAGTCAGCTCCCAGTCTTGATTTTTCTGGTTATATAGAGCTTCTCCATCTTTGGCTGCAAAGAATATAATCAATCTGATTTTAGTATTGACCATCTGGTGATGCCCATGTGTAGAGCCTTCTCTTGTGTTGTTGGGAGAGAGCGTTTGCTATGACCAGTGCATTCTCTTGGCAAACTTTGTTCACATTTACCCTGCTTCATTCTGTACTCCAAGGCCAAATTTGCCCATTACTCCAGGTATTTCTTGACTTCCTACTTTGGCATTCCAGTCCCCTATAATGAAAAGGACATCTTTTTGGGGTGTGTGTTCTAGAAGGTCTTGTAGGTTTTCATAGAACCATTCAACCTCAGCTTCTTCAATGTTACTGGTCGGGGCATAGACTTGGATTACTGTGATGTTGAATGGTTTGCCTTGGAAACAAACAGAGATCATTCTGTCATGTTTGAGACTGCATCCAAGTACTGCATTTTGGACTCTTTTGTTGACTATGTTGCCTACTCCATTTCTTCTAAGGGATTCCTGCCCACAGTGGTAGATATAATGGTTATCTGAGTTAAATTCACCCATTCCAGTCTATTTTAGTTCACTGATTCCTAAAATGTTGATGTTCACTCTTGTCATCTCCTGTTTGACCACTTCCAATTTGCTTTGGTTCATGGATCTAACATTCCAGGTTCCTATGCAATATTGCTCTTTATAGCATCAAACATTTCTTCCATCACCAGTCATATCCACAGCTGAGTGTTGTTTTTGCTTTGGCTCAATCTCTTCATTCTTTCTCGACTTAGTTCTCCACTATTGGGCACCTACTGACCCGGGGAGTTTATCTTTCATCGTCCTATCTTTTTGCCTTTTCATGCTGTTCTTTGGGTTCCAAGGCAAGAATACTGAAGTTGTTTGCCATTTCCTTCTCCAATGGACCACGTTTTGCCAGAACTCTCCCTCATGACCTGTCTATCTTGGGTGACCCTACATAGCATGGCTCATAGTTTCATTGATTTAGACTAGGCTTTGGTCCATGTGATCAGATTGGTTAGTTTTCTGTGTTTGTGGTTTTCAGTAGTGAAACATGTGGTCTAACACTGACTTTTTTTTTTTTTTTACCTTAAATTTGCTTTCAAGAAGCACAATTTTCATTATAATTTAGTTTTTGTTTTGTTCCCCAAATTTCACTCTGTGTTCTTTGACATATGGATTATTTTTTTTTTTATGGATTATTTAAACATCTTTTCCCAAAATAGAGTTATCCCTTGGTTTTGTTTTCTAACTTGATTGTATAGTAGTAAGATATGTGCTCTAACACGGATTTTTTTGACCTGAGACTTGCTTTGTGATCTAGAATGTATTTGATTTTTATAAACACTTTATGCATACATGAAAGCATATGTATTTTCCAAATATTGGGTGCATGTTCTAAATATTTGCACTAATTTAACTTTTTAATTTTGTGACTTGATTCTTTTCTATCCTTACTGTAATAGTGAGATGGGTTAGGTTGTAATGAACTGCCCTGCAATTAAAGTTTACTTCTGACTCATACTCACATGATCTTTATTGAGGAATCAGGCTGACAGGATCCAACTCTGTGCTTCCATGACTGACACAGCAAGGAAAAGGCTTCTGCAGTGTCACATTGGCCACTAAGTGCTTTTGCCTAGGAGTAATACACATAATTCTGTACACATATTTCTGGACAAAGCAAGTCATCTGACCAAAAAGGCCACACCTGACTTCAAGGGGTGGAAAGCGTATTCCTACCCTGTAGTATGAGGGAGGAGAATTGGAATTTTGCTGAAACAGCACTAATAACTGCCACACTTTTTGATTTATTTTGTCTGTTTTATTGATTACTGGAGAATAGGGTTTAAACCTCCTGTCACAATGCTGAAGTAATCAAATATCCTTGTATATTCTGCTCATTTTTTCTTCATATGGTATAATCCTATCTTCTGAGATGGCTATATGTTAACATTCTAATGTGAAGGGAATTGTGCAGTGATACTTTTTGCCTTTCAAAATCTTTTTGTCTTAATCCCATACCCTTTTTTATTAATAGAGATTCACAATTTAGTGTATTTAGAGAGCCTTATATACAATCTCCCTCTTTTTATTGTCAACCTTTTAAATTCCTTTTGTCCTAGGCATGTCTCTTCTGAAAAAAATTAAATATGTATACATATGAATATTTATGGAATATATATCAATATATATCTGATTATATACATATATATGAAAGACATTAACCCTAAGGTTCAGGAAGCCTAATAAACTGTGTGCTGATTACATATTAGTTAGGATTCTTGATCCTGGACATTGGTATCTTTCATCAGTTCTGAAAAGCTATCAGTCATTATATCTTTGAACACGTTTTTGCCTCCATTTTTCTCTTTTTTTTTTCCTGAAACTCTCATTATGTGTATGTTGAATCTTATATTCTACCATATATCTTAAACTTTTATATTTCCCATCTCTTTGTTTGTGTGCAAATGCCTTCTAGGTATTTTTTTCTCACATCTGTCTTCTAATTCAATAATACTCTCTTCACCTGTATCTCCTTAAAGGAATCTGTGTCTCATTCAGAAATGCAGATACTCTCAGAGAAAGTATTAGCTAAAGCACTGGCTTATTCTTCTGTAATCATACTTTCATATTATTTCTGGGCTATATTTCTATTTTATTTGCCAATTAGCTATAATTAGGAGAAATGTTTATAACTTTTATCCTGTATTTTTACATATCCTATCCCAGGATATATTCTGGATATAAAATAACACTGCATAAAATTCTACAAATCTGTTTCACCATATTGCAAGAAATGGAATCTGAATTTCTCTTAAACTTATCCTATTTTGCCTAGCAATTTGGCTATGTTTATAATGTGATCTATTGTTGTTAGATTTCACTCTTTGTCAGCAAAACTTCACGATCTGATTTATTTGGAAGTCCCCAAATTAACTAGAGTGCTTGAACCATTTTTGTTGAATGTATGATTTCAGTAGTTACTGGAACCTTCTCATATTACCCAAGACATGATTGTGGGGAAATACCCAGAAGAGGCAATGCCACAGATTTAACCATTAAGAACTCAAACACATAGCTAGTTAATTGGGAGAAAAAACCTGATCAATTCCCAGTCTTTCTTTCATCTTAGAGTAGACATCATCTTAGGGTTGAAGAAAACAAAATATTTTCTCTAGATGCTGATGGAATTGTACAAAAATTTGTTTTCCAAGAGTTGTTTCACATTTAAAATGATTTTTAAGAGACTATTATGAATGTTTCCAAGTTCCAGACCACAAAAATTAAAATGCAAATAAATCATACAATAAAGGAAGACACTGAAAGTGAGATGGCAAATCATCTTAGAGAATGATCCTCCCTCCCTCTCCTCTTCTATTGCATCTCATCACATAGCAGCTGTTTCTTGGTCATATAAATTCCAGTTGAATGTGGGCTTTCCAATTTCTCCAGATTTAGTCAATTAAAGAGTGAAATTCCAACATCTACATAATATTTGTTCCAAATATGAAGATTTATTATGGTTAAGAAAGGGCAATATATTAGCAACATCTTCTAAAGATGGCCAAGGTACTCGGAGACTAGATTAGTTGTACTAGTTCCCTCATTATGTGATTTACAGACCTAGAATAAGGTTTACCTCAAAATGACTGTCCCCTCAGTTTCCCCAAACTGCCAGACTTGGAGCTCTTTTCCATGTATGACAGAGCAGTAAAATGTTCAAGACTACAGGTATGGCAAAAAGAAAAACATTCCCTAACATTGGGAAAGGTTGTTGCCCAGTTTAAGGATCAGTTTTTTACTTGAATGAACCCAGAATGAGATATTCATTAGGACTTCAGTTCAGCTGCTCAGTCGTGTCTGACTCTACGACCCCATGGACTGCAGCACGCCAGGCCTCCCTGTCCATCGTCAACTCCTGGAGTTTACCCAAACTCATGCCCATTGTGTTGGTGATGTCATCCAACCATCTCATCCTCTGTTGTCCCCTTCTTCTCCTGCCCTCAATCTTTCCCAGTGTCATGGTCTTTTCAAATGAGTCAGCTCTTCGCATGAGGGGGCCAAAGTATTGGCGTTTCGTCTTCAATATCAGTCCTTCCAATGAACACCCAGGACTGGTCTCCTTTAGGATGGACTGGCTGGATCTCCTTGCAGTCCAAGGGACTCTCAAGAGTCTTTTCCAACACCACAGTTCAAAAGCATCAATTCTTTGGCACTCAGGTTTCTTTATAGTCCAACTCTCACATCCATACATGAGTATTGGAAAAACTATAGCTTTGACTATATGGACCTTTTTTGGCAAAATAATGTCTCTGCTTTTTAATATACTGTCTATGTTGGTCATAACTTTTCTTCCAAGGAGTAAGCATCTTTTCATTTCATGGCTGCAGTCACCATCTGCAGTGATTTTGGAGCCCCCCCAAACAAAGTCTGTCACTGTTTCCACTGTTTCCCCATCTATTTGCTATGAAGTGATGGGACCAGATGCCATGATCTTAACTGTCTGAATGTTGAGTTTTAAGCCAACTTTTTCACTCTCCTCTTTCACTTTCCTCAAGAGGTGCTGGGGTCAAGCCCCGGTGGATCCAGGGTAATTCAAAGCAGGGATGGAGTCGGCGTCCTAAGAAAGAACTATTTAATTAGAAAAGAGAGATTAGGAAGAAATAGTATAGTAGGAAAATTTAGTGGAGAAAGAGACTGAATAACTTGGTTTACATGGAATACCAATAAAATCTCGAGACAAGAGGTTTGCACCACCTGTATAGCCACAGGTGTCTTTCTGTTCTCCGGAAGGAGAGGAGACACTAAGGCCTCCCCAGTCAGATCTTAGAAGCCCAGGGATAATTAGCAGGCTTGGTGGGCATCCATGCTCCAAATGGGAATTCAGCCAGAAAAATGGAGACCAAGAAAGAAAGACACGGGGGAATCAGTCTTTCTAGGGACTGATCTGTTTTCTTCATTTTTCAGGTTCGCTTATATACTTTTTGTTACGCGTAGAGATAGAATACAAAATCACAGGGGTCAGCAGTCCTGACCTTTATCAAAATCAGGTGCTTCATATAAATGTATACAAAAGGTCTTAGGTGGCTTTACATCATCTTCTGGCCAGGGGGCCTGCTAGCATTTTATGGCCCTTTCTTTCTGATAATTTTCAGTCAACCAGAAAACTTATTTTTTCCAGGGGTGATTTTTCTTAAACCAGGTGCCACCCTCCAAAGGCACTAGATAAAGTTGCATTCCTATAGAGTGAGGGTGTAGTGGGTTACAATTAAGAAAGGAATTTACTTAGCGTAAGGTTTAACATGATTAATATCAAAGGTTAATACTTATTTCTCCTATATCCTAGTTANGGATGTGAGAGTTGGACTATAAAGAAAGCTGAGTGCTGAAGAATTGATGCTTTTGAACTGTGATGTTGGCGCAGACTCTTTTTTTAAAATATAAATTTATTTATTTTAATTGGAAACTAATTAATTTACAATATTGTATTAGTTTTGCCATACATCAACATGAATCTACCATGGGTGTAAACTCGCAAGAAGACTCTTGCGAGTCTCTTGGACTGAGAGGAGATCCAACCAGTCCATCCTAAAGGAGATCAGTCCTCAGTTTTCATTGGAAGGACTGGTGTTGAAGCTGAAACTCCAATACTTTGGCCACCTGATGCGAAGAGATGACTCATTTGAAAACCCTGATGCTGGGAAAGATTGAGGGCAGGAGGAGAAGGGGACGACAGAGGATGAGATGGTTGGATGGCATCACTGAATCAGTGGACTTGAGTTTGGGTAGACTTCGGCTGTTGGTGATGGGTAGGGAGGCCTGGCGTGCTTGTCACAAAGAGTTGGACACGACTGAGCAAGTGAACTATACTGAACTGAATATAACTGTTATTTATTGGATTCATCTCTTGATCATTATGTATTGCCCTTTGTGTGTTTTAATGGTCTTTATTTTAAAGTCTATTTTCTCTGATATGAGTATTGCTACTCTTGCTTTCTTTTGGTCTCCGTTTGCACGAAATATCTATTTCCAGGCCTTCACTTCCAGTCTGTATGTATCCCTAAGTTCGAGGTTGATCTCTTGTAAACAGCATATATAGTGATTTTTTTTTTTTTTTGTATCCATTTGGTCAGTCTTTGTCTTTTGGTTGGAATATTTAACCTATTTATTTTTAAGGTAATTATTGACAATTGTCCTGTTGCCATTTGCTTTATTGTTTTGGGTTCATTATTATAAACCTTTTCTCTTTTCCTCTCTAGAGAAGATCCTTCAGCATTTGTTGAATAGCTGGTTTGGTGGTGCTGATTCTCTTAACTGTTGCTTGTCTGCAAAGCTTTTTGATTTCTCTTTCAAATCTGAATGAGATCCTTGTTGGGTAGAGTAATCTTGGTTGTAGATTTTCCCCTTTCATCATTTTAAGTATTCCCTCTGGCCTGCAGAGTTTTTGTTGACAGATCAACTGTTGTCTTTATGGGGATCCCGTCTTATGTTATTTGTTGCTTTTCCCTTGATGCTTTTAGTATTTATTCTTTGTGTTTAATTTTTGTTAGTGTGATTAATATGTGTCTTGTGTGTTTCTTGTTGGGTTTATCCTATATGGAACCCTCTGGGCTTCTTGGACTTGGGTGGCTANGTTGACAGATCAACTGTTGTCTTTATGGGGATCCCGTCTTATGTTATTTGTTGCTTTTCCCTTGATGCTTTTAGTATTTGTTCTTTGTGTTTAATTTTTGTTAGTGTGATTAATATGTGTCTTGTGTGTTTCTTGTTGGGTTTATCCTATATGGAACCCTCTGGGCTTCTTGGACTTGGGTGGCTAATTCCATCCCCATTTTAGAGATGTTCTCAACTATTATCTCCTCAAATATTTCCTCATGCTCTTTCCTTTTGTCTTCTTTTAGGATACCTATGATTTGAATGTTGGTGCACTTAACGTTGTCCCAGATGTCTCTGAGGCTGTCCTCATTTCTTCTTCTTATTTTTTTTTAAGTTTAAATTTTTATTTTTTAGTTTGTTTTGCTTTACAATACTGTACTCATTTTGCCATACATTGACATGAATCAGCCACAAGTGTACCTGATTTCCCAATCTGGACCCCCCCCTTCCCATTCCCNCAACCATCTCATCCTCTGTTGTCCCCTTCTTCTCCTGCCCTCAATCTTTCCCAGTGTCATGGTCTTTTCAAATGAGTCAGCTCTTCGCATGAGGGGGCCAAAGTATTGGCGTTTCGTCTTCAATATCAGTCCTTCCAATGAACACCCAGGACTGGTCTCCTTTAGGATGGACTGGCTGGATCTCCTTGCAGTCCAAGGGACTCTCAAGAGTCTTTTCCAACACCACAGTTCAAAAGCATCAATTCTTTGGCACTCAGGTTTCTTTATAGTCCAACTCTCACATCCATACATGAGTATTGGAAAAACTATAGCTTTGACTATATGGACCTTTTTTGGCAAAATAATGTCTCTGCTTTTTAATATACTGTCTATGTTGGTCATAACTTTTCTTCCAAGGAGTAAGCATCTTTTCATTTCATGGCTGCAGTCACCATCTGCAGTGATTTTGGAGCCCCCCCAAACAAAGTCTGTCACTGTTTCCACTGTTTCCCCATCTATTTGCTATGAAGTGATGGGACCAGATGCCATGATCTTAACTGTCTGAATGTTGAGTTTTAAGCCAACTTTTTCACTCTCCTCTTTCACTTTCCTCAAGAGGTGCTGGGGTCAAGCCCCGGTGGATCCAGGGTAATTCAAAGCAGGGATGGAGTCGGCGTCCTAAGAAAGAACTATTTAATTAGAAAAGAGAGATTAGGAAGAAATAGTATAGTAGGAAAATTTAGTGGAGAAAGAGGCTGAATAACTTGGTTTACATGGAATACCAATAAAATCTCGAGACAAGAGGTTTGCACCACCTGTATAGCCACAGGTGTCTTTCTGTTCTCCGGAAGGAGAGGAGACACGAAGGCCTCCCCAGTCAGATCTTAGAAGCCCAGGGATAATTAGCAGGCTTGGTGGGCATCCATGCTCCAAATGGGAATTCAGCCAGAAAAATGGAGACCAAGAAAGAAAGACACGGGGGAATCAGTCTTTCTAGGGACTGATCTGTTTTCTTCATTTTTCAGGTTCGCTTATATACTTTTTGTTACGCGTAGAGATAGAATACAAAATCACAGGGGTCAGCAGTCCTGACCTTTATCAAAATCAGGTGCTTCATATAAATGTATACAAAAGGTCCTAGGTGGCTTTACATCATCTTCTGGCCAGGGGGCCTGCTAGCATTTTATGGCCCTTTCTTTCTGATAATTTTCAGTCAACCAGAAAACTTATTTTTTCCAGGGGTGATTTTTCTTAAACCAGGTGCCACCCTCCAAAGGCACTAGATAAAGTTGCATTCCTATAGAGTGAGGGTGTAGTGGGTTACAATTAAGAAAGGAATTTACTTAGCGTAAGGTTTAACATGATTAATATCAAAGGTTAATACTTATTTCTCCTATATGCTAGTTATATTCATTATAAGGGCAGGGAATATGGAGATTTAGCAGCAAATATAGGCTCAACAAATGAAAAACCCTTTACCAATATAATTCCTAATCAACCCACTATACTATACTAATAATTTTCTAACTTCTCAAAAGAATCTGTATTTAGAAAGTTTAAAGCATCTCGTGCCTCTCACAGTTGGGAGGCTGTGAACAATCACATGTGGCCAGACGAACCTGCTCAGGCAGGCTAGAGAAACTTCAGAGGAGTTTGTAAGTTGAAATATTCTTGTCACACCTAGGAATTTTTATTAGCTGGAGCTGTAATTTAACTCCTTCTCCAAGAGAGGTGGTGGGGGACAGCCCCCATAAAGTCAGAGGCGTAGGTGAAAGCATAAAGCAGTAAAGCAGGCAGACTCTGGTTTTGGGGGTAGATGCTCGGGAACAGGGCGTCTCCTGAAGCTCCATCCCGCCTTTGCATATGCCGAGCCTCCTTCCTCATGACCTTTGCCATGGGTGGAGTTCCTCACACTGGCTCCCGACAAAGAGGCTCTTTAGTTTTTCTTCACTCTGTGCCATAAGGGTGGTGTCATCTGCATATGTGAGGTTATTGATATTTCTCTCAGCAGTCTTGATTCCAGTTTGTGCTTCATCCAGCCCAGCGTTTCTCATGATGTACTCTGTATATGAGTTAAATAAGCAGGGTGACAATATACAGCCTTGATGTATTTCCTTTCCTATTTGGAACCAGTCTGTTGCTCCCTGTCCAGTTCTAACTGTTGCTTCCTGATCCGCATACAGATTTCTCAAGAGGCAGGTCAGGTGGTCTGGTATTCTCATCTCTTTCAGAATTTGCCACAGTTTATTGTGATCCACACAGTCAAAGGCTTTGGCATAGTCAATAAAGCAGAAATAGATGTTTTTCTGAAACTCTCTTGCTTTTTTGATGATCCAATGGATGTTGGCAATTTGATCTCTGGTTTCTCTTCCTTTTCTAAAACCAGCTTGAATGTCTGGAACTTCATGGTTCACATATTGTTGAAGCCTTTAATGGCTTGTAAAAGAGTCCACGGGGTTTCTCCTAGGATGTTTGCTCTCTTTGCAAGAACTAATGAGCTAATTTCTATCTGATAATGATTTATGTGCTTCAACTTGTCTTGTATACCTGGCTCGCAATGTCAGTCACAGGAATCCATCCTTGAGGTGAAGCACTGCTACTGTACTAATTCTCATGCTTAGCTTTCTCTCTTTCATGATGTGACATCTTAATCTTTCTTCTAAATTGGTCATTTTTCCAAGTTGTATCTTTCAATATTAAATTTAATATTTCAGTAAGTTCCCACCAACAAAGTTTGANGGTCAGGTGGTCTGGTATTCCCATCTCTTTCAGAATTTGCCACAGTTTATTGTGATCCACATAGTCAAAGGCTTTGGCATAGTCAATAAAGCAGAAATAGATGTTTTTCTGAAACTCTCTTGCTTTTTTGATGATCCAATGGATGTTGGCAATTTGATCTCTGGTTTCTCTTCCTTTTCTAAAACCAGCTTGAATGTCTGGAACTTCATGGTTCACATATTGTTGAAGCCTTTAATGGCTTGTAAAAGAGTCCACGGGGTTTCTCCTAGGATGTTTGCTTTCTTTGCAAGAACTAATGAGCTAATTTCTATCTGATAATGATTTATGTGCTTCAACTTGTCTTGTATACCTGGCTCGCAATGTCAGTCACAGGAAACCGTCCTTGAGGTGAAGCACTGCTACTGTACTAATTCTCATGCTTAGCTTTCTCTCTTTCATGATGTGATATCTTAATCTTTCTTCTAAATTGGTTATTTTTCCAAGTTGTATCTTTCAATATTAAATTTAATATTTCAGTAAGTTCCCACCAACAAAGTTCAAACTTTTTGGCCTTGTGCTCATGGTCTGCAAATCTGAGCCTAAACTCCTGGTCATTCTTCCTCATATTATCCCTCATGTTCTCTGTTTTCCAACTTAATTACTTACTCTTCCCAATAGATGCCCCAGATTTTCTTTTCTTTGTGCCTATGTTTATGCTGCTATCACTATTTTGGGGATTTGGAGAAAGTTTATTAACATCTATGGGGAGGAAAGGAGTAGGAAGTTAATGGGGGGAGAATAAAAGATTGTCTACCCGTTGAAAGAGAAGTTGTACAAAGTCCCGAGCCCTTCTTCAGTGTACATGCCCTGGCCTGATACCATTGTTCTTTCCATATGGGAAGCCTCTTGTCCTGTAAATTCACCTCATGAGTGAGCAGAGACTTGTTTTTAATGTTTTCTCCGTGGGTTTGGGGAAAAGTGAGTGGCGTGGAACTCACACAGATCATGTACTGGCACAGGCCTGCTAAAGCCATCTGCTTCTCTTTGGATAGTCATTCAAACCTCTTAGGCATTTGCCATTCCACCCTCCATCCCCAAAGTCAGAAGCCAGGGCCTAGGACCCAAGGAATAGGAGCATGGGAATTTGCCCCATGTTTATAATCTTATAATCATCTTGGGTGGGAGGAGAGAATGGGAGGCCCTTGGGGTCATTCCTGCATATAACTGTGCACTCAGGGTCTAGAGATTTTTATAAAGATGTAAAAAGAAAATGTGATGTATGGGCAATATTCACAAGCTCTACTTTTTCCCCATGGCTGCCGATTTATTTATTTCCTACATTTTTTCCCCCTTCTTGTTCATTTTGTAGGATGGGCTCTTGGCTCTAGTTCAGGCACATTGCAGAGGAATGGTGGAGAGGGATTGTGGTTAGCTAGGTTTTACTGAAAGACAACAAAGAAAGCAAATCCCTAACTTGGCACTGGCCCAGACCCCTTCCATCGGATACTGGTTTGCTAGTAGCACAAAAGACCCATGCACAGGGGCTTGAAAATGTGGTCGAACCTATTTACTTTTCAGTAGAGAAGGAAATTGGAAACAGAAGTCTGGCGTGCCATTGAGAGGCAATTTTGAGTTAATTAATCAAGTGAGGGAATCCAATGGCCAGAAAATGGCAGCAACAGAGCCAGTTTTGCATGGGGCCAGCACACAGGGCCTCAAGAGAGCATAGTAATTTGACTTCTGTGAGGTCTCAGAGGGAGCTGCTTACCATCTCAATATAGCTGGCTGAAAGGCTATAGAATGCAGATTTTTTTTTAAACTTGTTTTTATCTTGTGCTATCACTAGTGGTTAAGAAATATTATGCAAAGGTAGCTGTGTAGTGACAGTGGTACTAGGATGGAAATACATGTGCATTAATGATAATGACAACAATTAGGATAAATGACAACAATTAGGATAATAATAATAAGTTAGGAAAAAATTGTAAAGTCTGAGAATGTGAAATAAGGTGCCAAGGTTTTATTATAATGAGAAACGATAATTGTGAACTAATCTTTCTACTAGTTGGCATGTTCATTAAAGACAGAGGGCGTGTTTCACTCAACTTTGAGAGCCTCAGCAAATGAATGAAAGGCTCTTCTAATTCATCTTCTTGCCTTTTGCTGTGCTCTGAATTTGTCCCCTCAATGCTCATTCCTAAAATGAAAGTGTTGGGAGGTGGGGATTTAAGGTGTATTTAGATCACAAGGGTGGAGCCCATTATAAATGATTCCAGAGAGTCAGCTTATCCCTCTACCATGAGAAGACACAGTGCAAAGGTAGCACCTGTGAACTAGGAGGTGGGTGCTCACCAGACTCTGAACTCATTGTCACCTTGATCTTGGCCTTCCTAGACTCCAGGACTGTCAGGAGTAAATTTCTGGGTTTTAAACCCCATAGGCTATGTATTTTGTTACAGCAGCTTGAATGGACTAAGTCATCCTTGAGCTGTCCTTTAACAGAGGTGTGCCTGATAATATTCTTAAATATTACTCATCTTTTAAAGGTCTTTGTGAGAGAATATTCCATAACCAACTCAGTAATTTATATTCCCATTTTATTTGTAAAGCGCTTTTCTCACTCTAACCTAGATCTTATCTGCTATTTTAAAAAACCTTTGTTTTGTGCTATCCTTTGTGAAGCTGGAACATGTTACCTTCTGTCACAAAAGATGCTCTCCTTGAAAAGTGAATGGCCTTATTGAGCCCGTACTATCCTCAGGCAGGGAGATGACTAGACCACCATCCATAAAATAGTCAAGCGTGCCAACATAAATAACATGTATGCCGCGGGTTCTAGAGGAGCAGCAATGAAAGCCAGTCACATGACTATGTACATGGATCTTTCCTTGGACCAGAGTGCTATTTCTACTGCTGTGGATGCTTTACCTCTAAATATGTATATTTTATTCTTGCAACTTTTTAATTTGAAAATTTTCACACTTAAAGACCAAGACCAAGAAAGGTATGCATGCATGCCTAGTTGCTTAGTTGTGTCCAACTCTTTGCAACCCCATGGACTGTGGCCTGCCAAGTTCCTCTGATCCTGGGATTTCCCAGGCAAGAATACTAGGACATTTCCTTCTTCAGGGGTCTTCCTGACCCAGGGATTAAATCCTGTGCCTCCTGTTTTGCAGGTGGATTCTCTAGCTGCTGAGCCACTGGGGAAGACACAGGCTAAACTTAAAGGGGATTCCTATATTTTCTTCCTTTACATGAGTTCAGTTTGATTTTGCTTTCTTTCCCCCTCACCTCTCTTTTTCTTTCTCAATTTTTTATTACTTATTATTTCAGGAGACATTTTAAACAATTATTAAAGTCATTTACTCCATGAAAATTTAAGACCACAGCTAAACAAATGGTGCACCTGTTTATAATCATTATAATATCTAAGAACTTTCTGACCTCACCCAGTACTTACTCTCTTGTTTTCCTGTACTATTGGCAAATGAGTTGGAGACATTGCACACTTGCCCCTAAATATTTCAATACTTTTTTCCTAAGAAGAAGGGCTTCTTTTTACATAATCAAAATATAAATATCAAGATCTGAAAGTTTATCATGGATACAATATTATAATCTAAAATCTGCAGCCCATATTCAGGTTTGTCAGTCTTTTTTTTTTTTTCCTGTCCAGTGTATGTATGGTGATTTATGTTTCAATGTATTAGAAGCAATGTACTATGGTGATTTATATCTCAATGTATTAGAAGCAATGTATTATTGAAACAATGTTTCAGTGTATTATTGTTCCAGTGATCTTCTTTGTAGCTTTTTTTCCCCCAGCCTGGCCAGTGTTCAAACCAGGAGTCCACATGGCATTTGGTTGTTATGTCTCTTTAGTCACTCTGACTCTGGAACATTTCCTCAGCCATTTTTGACCTTGACATTTAAAAGAGTACAAACTATTTTGTAGAATGCCATTCAATTTGGGGTTTCTGATGTTTTGTCCAGATTAGTTCAGACTGCCATCCATAAAATAGTCACAAGTTTTACACTTTTGACCAAAATGCCAGAAAAGTGATGTTATGTCTTCCTCAGTACAACCATAAGGAGGCACACGATGTCAGTGTGTCCTAGCACTTTGTGTTTAAGGGGCTGCCTGCCAGTTTCTCCACTGTAAAGCTACTATTTTCCTCTTGTAATCAATCCTAAATAATTAATGGGGAAATACTTTGATACTATGTAAATACTTTGTTTCTCACAAGACTTTCACCTGCTTAGTTTTAGCATCTATTAATGATATTTTAACCATGCCATCCCTTCTATAGCTTTTATTTGGAATTCTACTCTCAGGAGTTACTTTCTCTTCATCTTTATTTATCTATTTTATTTATTTATATTAGCATAGACTTATAGGTTCTAATTTTATTCACTTAGTCTAAGACCATTTCTGTCCTTGCTTATTTCAGAACTCAAACTGTGCCAACTTTGGCCTGTGGGAACCAGTTCAAGCTGGCTCCTGTGGTCTCTGACTCTTGATTTTGAATAGTAGCCATTCTTTTCAGTTTGAGATAGCTCTTCCACGTCTTTACCCCTTTGGGGAATTTTCCCACAGTGGTAGACAACAGAAAGGGGACACCAAGCCTCTAACTGGACTTCCTGGATAGCTCAGTTGGTAAAGAATCCACCTGCAATGCAGGAGACCCTGGTTCGATTCCTGGGTCAGGAAGATCTGCTGGAGAAGGGGTAGGCTACCTACTCCAGTATCCTTGGGCTTCCCTTCTGGCTCAGCCGGTAAAGAATCCGCCCACAATTCAGGAGACCTGAGTTCCATCCCTGGGTTGGGGAGATCCCCTGGAGGAGGAAAAGGCTACCCACTCTAGGATTCTGGCCTGAAGAATTCCATGGACTGTATAGGTAGGTCAGGTTCTGTCATTGACAGGTAGGTGGCCTTCAGTTTTTGAGCCTCGGTTTACTCATTTGTAAAATGCAGCTAATAATAGTGTCCTGGGTGGTTGGGTGGTATCAAATAAAATATTGCATAAGAAATGCCAGACAAGCTTCAAAACTTCAATCTTATGTGAGATTTATTATTGTTCTTATTATGCTTTTCTGATGAACATTATATAAACCTTATGTTAGCAATAAAATACTTTGCATGATACACTAGGCAGTGGCCCAGAAACAGGCATACTTTTGATACTGAAAGTCTGGATATTATAATGAAGTCTTTCAGATCAGTTCCATATTTGAGAGGAGTTCATATGCACTATTTTCGTTCCTTTGATGAAATTCCACATCTTAAGGCATGGAATAGTCTTTGTAGACTATTGCTCTCTTAGTAGACCCCTGCCTTTCATTTAAGCATTGGCCCTGCCTGGTGTACAGTTCACTAGAAAGGCATACACACACACACACACACACACACACACACACTACATTAGTCTTGTTTATCCTGTCCTGTCTGGAAGCCCAAGAGATTGCAGTGGGTGTGGGGCTGCTTGGAGTAGCCTCGCCTCCTGAGAGGAGAACCATTTTTGTTGCTTTTTTTGTTTGTTTGTTTGCTTGTTTTCAGTGTGGCCCTTATATTATGGTCTCTGAAAACCCTTGGAAGGTTTGCTACACTGGGGAAGAGGCCTTTGTGTCTTAGAAGTTAAGCTTTTCCTTGAAGAATTTTGGGCTAACTTACTATCCAGTGAATAAAACTGTCTATCACTTGGGTGCAAACATACACACCATTATGAGGAAAAGAGGATTAGATTTGATAAGTGTGCTTCACAGCCAGAAACCTGTCTCTACTTGGGGAGTCCTAGTAGGACTGAGAGTTTGTTTCATACCACCTGAGTTGTACTTTGAGTTCTGGCAAAAACCTAAGAACCCAAGGGCAAGTGCCTCTCGGTATTGCCAGGGCTTATTGGCTGTCAGATTAGTCTCTTGCCAGATCTCTAGCTTCTGGGCTTAAGCTGGAGAGGTCTGAGCAAAATTTAGGTCAGGTCCTTCACTTTCACAATTTGCCTAAGCCTAGTGATTATTCTTGCAACTACTTTGAAAGTGTATGTATTAGAGAAGTTTAAAGTAGGAAAAGCCTAAACATTTCCAACCTGGAAAAGATTCCTAATTTTCAACCTACCTACCCTTCACAAATTCCACGCACTAATTAATCTGTTAGAGGGTCAGTGATAATCAGGCCAGGTCTGTGGTGGAGTTTCTACATTCAGTAACCATATTGACTGATCATGAACTGTGTATGTAGTGCTTGTAAGGGCTATACCAATAAATGTCAGATGTAGTTCAATTCCCAAGGGAGCTTTGTGTTTAATCTCTTACTCTTCCACATAATCACATAATTGATTAGGTTTGACCAAGACAATTCTAGTCTTTGGACCTTTTGAATCTATTGGCTGAGTCCCTGAGGATGGGAAATTTTCTGCTACCATCTTTGCATGCTTTAAGAAAATATTTCTTTTTATTTATTTTAATGAGAAGAAAATTACTTTACAACATTGTGATGGTTTTAGCCATACACCAATATGAATGGCCATAGGTATACATGTGTCCCCTCCATCCTGAACTGCCCTCCCACCTCCCTCTCCACTCTACCCTTCCAGGTTGTCACAGAGCATGGCTTTGGGTGCCCAGCTTCATACATCAAACTTGCACCAGTTATATATTTTACATATGGCAATACATATGTTTCATTGCTATTCTCTCAAATCAACCTACCCTCTCCTTCTCCCACTGAGTCCCAAAGCCTGTTCTTTACATCTCTGGCTCCTTTGCTGCCCAGTACATGGGATCATTGGTACCATCTTTCTATATTCCATATATATGCATGAACATACAGTATTAGTCTTTCTGACTAATTTCACCATGTATGATAGGCTCTAGGTTCATCCACCTCATTAGAACTGACTCACATGTGTTCCCTTTTATAGCTGAGTCATATTCTACTGTGCATATGTACCAGAACTTCATTATCCATTCATCTTCCGATGGACATCCAGGTTGCTTCTGCATCCTACCTATTGTAAAGAGTGCTACAATGAACACTGGGGGACATGTGTCTTTTTCATTTCTGGTTTCCTCGGGGTATATGCCCAGTAGTGGGGGTGCTAGGTCATAGGGTAGTTTTATTTCTAAGAAAACATTTCTGTTCCCTTCTTTGCTCCATGTAGTTACTGTCATTCAGGATTGGGAATGTATGAGAAATGATCACTAGCAAATTGGAGAAAGGCAATCTTGAAGTTCCAAATCAGTTTCTCCACCACCCAGAAGTACACTGTGACTGTGGTAGATTGAAAAACAATAGCCACACATTTTGTAGCTCCTCCCATCATAGCTGAGTCTATTTCCCCATCCTTGGAATTTAGTTTGGATTTGTTTTGCAGAGTAGGACTCTTAGCAACTTGATACAAAGAGAGACTTATGATGAGCTTGTGTATTGGACCTTACTCTCTTGCTGCCTTTGGAACCCTGTAACTGCCACCTACAGGGTGGCAGGGCTAGTCTGGGGAACAAGAGAGATGTGTGGCCTAGCAGCCCTCATCACCCCAACCAGTGAAGTCTCAGAAGCAGAGACAACTTAGCTGACTAGTGAAAGTGTTAGTCGCTCAGTTGTATCCGATTCTTTGTGACCCAGTGGACTGTAGCCCGCCAGGCTCTTGTGTCCATGGAATTCTCCAGGCAAGAACACTGGAGTGGGTTGTCACTTCCTACTCCAGGGGAACTTCCCAACTCAAGGATCGAACCTGCATTTCCATGTCTGATTGCAAAGGCATGAGTTATCCATACTGAGACTGGATGAAGAACTGCTCGGTAGATCCCAGCCAGAACTGCCAACTCTTAAGAGTGGTGAAACTTCTCAGGTGGTGCTACTGGTAAAGAACCCACCTGCCAATGCAGAAGACAGAAGACAGGCAGGTTTGATCCCTGGTTTGGGAAGATCCGACTGCAGTATTCTTGCCTGGGAAATCCCATGGATGGAGGAGCCTGGCAGGCTACAGTTCATGGGGTCGCATAGAGTTGGACATGACTGAAGTGACTTAGCATGTAGGCAGAGTGGTGTGCTAGGTAAAGAATTGTTGCTTTAAGCCACAATTTTAAACTTTTTGACTTGAAATAAACTGAAGAGTCTGGTATATATTCTTCACCCAACTTTCCCTAATGATGGTATCTTATATAGTTCTAGTATAATATCAAAAGCAGGACATTCACCTAAGTACATTGCTGTGAAGTAGAGTAAGCTTAGTTTTCACCATGTTTTTAAAAAATCAGCATTCCTTTGTGTGTGTGTGTGTGTGTGTGTGTAGTTCTATGCAGTTTTCTTCCACATATAGATTTGTATAACCATCACCATCTCCACAAAAGCTCTTTTTCCTGCTCTCTCTTTGTACTGGCACATACCCCTACCACACTCCTACCTTTGTTCCTGGGCAACCACTCATGTGTTCATCATTTCTATTGTTCTGTTATTTCAAGCATGTTATATAAATTGAATCATACAGTATGTGTACCCTTTTGAGGTCCATCCAAGTTACTGTATGAATCAGAAGTTCATTCTGTTTTATTGATGAGTGGTAGTTCATTTTATGAATGTACCAAGTTTCTTCGAGGAACTTGTTCTTTGATAGATCTATGGTTTGCAAATATGTTCTCCCAGTCTTGAGCTTATCTTTCCATTCACTTAACAGGATCTCGTGTGGTACAAACGTTTTTAAAGTTGATAGCATCCAATTCATTAATTTTTCTTGTATGCATTGTGCTTTTAGTATCATATCTAAGAACTTCTCACCTATCTCAAGGTCCTCAAGATTTTACTGTTTTCCTCAAAAGCTCTTATAGTTTTACATTTTACATTTAAGTCTAGGATCCATTTGAATTAATTTTTAAATATGGTGTGAGTTTTAGGTTGATGTTCACTTTTAGTTTACATTTGTCTCAACATAGTTTATTGGGAAAATGATATGGCCTCCATTGAACTGCTTTTACACTATTGTAAAAAGAATCAAAATTATTGTAAATGAAATTAATCAAATTTCTTGGTTCTATTGTTCTATTGATCTATCTGCTAATTTACCAATACCACACAGTTATTATGTGACTATTATTATTGTTAAGATGACTATGTGCTAAGTCACTTCAGTCACATCCAACTATTTGCAACTCTACAGACTGTAGTCTGCCAGGCTCCTCTGTCCACAGGATTCTCCAGGCAAGAATACTGGAGTGGGTTGCGATGCCCTCCTCCAGGGGATCTTCCTGACTCAGGAATCAGACCAGGAATCAGACCCGAGTCTCCTACTTTGGCGAGGGGGTTCTTTACCAGTAGCGCCACCTGGGAAGCTCACAATATGGTAAGTCAGATGGTATAGAATCTGCCGCTCCTCTGCCCAGGGGATCACAAAGAGTCCGATACAACTGAGTAACTAACACTTTCATTTTCAGTGATTTTTCTTACTCAGTTCTTTTTTTCCCCAAACTTGGTTTAGCCATTCTAGTTCCTTTTCCTTCCCATATAAATTTTGGAATGTGTTTTTGTATGCTTACATGGGATTTTGATAGGAATTGCTTTAAATCTAAGGAACAATTTAGTGAGAATTGACCTCTTTACTACACTGAGACTTCTAACCTGCGATCACAGTACAGTAGTCATTCTGTACCCATGGGGTTTGATTCCAGGACTCCCACAGGGAGCAGAATCTGTAGATGCTCAAGTCCTTTATATAAAATGGTATAGTATTTGCATATAACCTGTGCACATCATCCTGGATATTTTAGATAAGCAATCTCTAGATTACTTACAGGGCTTCCCCAGTGGGTCAGCATATAAAGAATATGCCTACAATGCAGGAGACACAGGTTCAGTTCTTGTGTCAGGGAGGATTCCTTGGAGGAGGGCATGGCAACCCACTCCAGTATTCTTGCCTAGAGAATCTCATAGACAGAGGAACCTGGAGGGCTACGGTCCAAAGTGTTGCAAAGAGTCAGACATGACAGTGACTAAGCCCACACACAGATACTTACAATACCTAATACAAGATAGATGTTACTTAAATAGTGTAAATATGATAAAAGTAGTTTGTGTAAATAGTGGCAAATTCAATTTTTTCTTTTTTAATTTCCTGCCTTACTTTTTCTGAATATTTTCAATCTGCAGTTGGTTTAATCCATGGGTGTGGAGCTGATATGGAGGGGTAACTATATATATCTGTCTAGCTGTTTATAGTTTTGCTTTCAGCAGAATTTTATACATTTTAGTTTATGGAAACTGTACAAGTTTTGCTAGATAAGCTACTAATTTTTATAATAGTTTTCATACAAAAATAGGTGACTGACAGCAAAAGCAGGAAATTAGAATAGGCATATTGTGGCCTTGACAAGATAGATTGTTTAAGTCAAACACCCTTTAGCTCTGTGGGCCATTATACCACTCATATAAGTAATTTAAAAGTTAATACTGGTGATAAATTATATTTTTCCTTATCATGTTGGTATAGCTGATTTATCCCCTGCTTTTACCTTGCATCTCATTTTTAAAAAGAGAGGGCAAAAACAAGCAAAACAACTTTTTAAATGCTTAATCATTTTTTAAACACAGTCAGACTCAAAAAAAGAGGCTAAGACCCAGTGACCGGGAACTAACAGCAACCTATATTGGGAAACAGAGGGTAAAGGTGATTGGTTCATAGGCAGCAGATTCTTTATACAAACAGTGGAGGCTGAGCTTCAAAGGCCATTTGGTGATGAAGGCATTGCTCATCCCACGAAAGGCAGAAACTTGAGCTGGGCTTCCCAGATGAAGCTGAGATCAGTGTTTACAGCATCTGGCAGTCAGTAGACATGAAAAAATTCCACTAACTACCCATCATTGGCTCCTGCTTTCCTGTGGTTCTGGGATGGAGAAGAGACATCTGGGTTAGAATGGGAACCAGGCCCTGTTGCACATAGCCGTGGTGTTGATGTTACATTGCTGGTGGTGGCTGGTAATGAGATACATCTCAACTTGTTGACGCATATCTGGAGTGCCAGGGTGATATTACCAAACTTGACAGGGAGGGGAGTTAACCAGAAACAAATCTCCCAAGCAAGATGAGTTTTCAGACAAAAATGGCACAATACACAAGGATGCTTTCTGTCATGATGCTAGTTAGCAGACTCAGTAATCTACAGACGCTACACAGAAGGAATCAGAAACCTATAAATTTGCCGACAGATTTTATGGTGAGGAACTAGAAATAATGGTGCAATGCGCAAATATATTAAAATAATTTGCAATCATCAAATACGTCAGAGAGAAAGTGAGAATGAAGGATTATTAATGGAAAACAGTAAGGTATTTAAAAATTCATCTAGAAACCTTAGGAGTGGAAAGTGTATTCGCTGGAATAAAAATTGTGGCTGATAAGGTAGAGTCTAGTCACCTGGGTCAAGACCAGTGTTGAGACAAGGGAAGCAGCCAGGATGCATAATTGAAGGAGGCAAACACTGACAGGTGAAAGCCTTGAACTTGCAAGACTCTGCAAGTGAGTGAAATGTGCACTGTGGGACCATGCTTGCTTCACCCTTGTCCCAGGTCTGGTAGATTTGGTTGAAGAGAAAGTTAAGAGTAAGATGGTAAAACTAAAGGAATGACATGGAAGGCAGATGAAGAGGTTTAACATATGAAAAGAGAAATTGAGAGAAATAGAGGAAAGCTCCAAAAGTGTCTTAAGTGTTTCAGAACTAGAGAATAAAAAGATCAGCAAAGAAGAAATACTATAAGAGATAACCCAAACTTTCCCCATAACTAAAGATATTAATCCTTCAATTGAAATGACTTTGTCTTTATAACTGAGACTTTAAACTATTCATTATTCATTGATGAAACTATGAAGAGTCCAGACTGAACCAGCTTAACTGGACTGAGAAAACTCTATGTAATCTCGAGGTATTGCCCATTGAAGAGGATAGTGGATGGCTCTGAGGGGTTATGCCCTGAGTTTCACTTGTCTGACTGGTGAACATTCCACAGATGTTAGTATTCAGTTGCTTCTAAGCAGCAATGGCTAAGCAGTGAGTTGACTGTCTCATCACTCCTTGGGGAGATACAGGTCTAGTTTGCAGCTAGTTGCTTGAAATTAGGCTGAAGCATGTTTGGGAACCATTCCATCTATAGGTCTTTCTAACTTAGAATTGTATACAAATGTCTTTAGCCCCATGTCCCTCCTTGCTGTCATCTGCCTCCTATGACAAGGGAAATCTGTGTTTCTCATTAGACTATAACACTACGTAGCATAAATTACTCAATAAGGAGAGCAACACTCTAGTCCTTAAAGCTCTATGCTTTTCTTTGCTTCTTATCTCAACTAAATATGTAGCTAGAGGAAGGAAGTCTGACCATTTTGGTCCAATGCACAATTAAAGAGATGGGTCACTGGTAACTTCTGTGCTCACATTAGCCCTCATGCAAATTTAGGACTAAATTACTTCCCTTGTTTAATGGGTTCATCACCACAGCAGGGTAGAATAAACAAAGGCTCAAGTCATGAACAACACTGGGGCAGGTAGAAATCCTTAGCATATAGGAGACAGGGAATTTTGAAAAAATGGTATGATTAGCCTGGCCAAGGCTCTTTGTTTATTTCAAGGTAATTAAAATGTTCTGAGTTTGAAGGAGAAATAATGCTTTGGGACTTACTCATTTGGTATTTGTTTTTTTAAATTAAGGGTTTGGCATCTCTTTCCAGGAGTAAGTAATTTCTTTTGTAGTGTCTGTATACAAATAACAATAATCAAAATAATCCAGAGTCTTCCATAGATATATGCCTGAGAAAAACTGAAGACTGTCACACTACGCTGGGGCTCAGCAGATGCTCAGTGAAACCTCTTACATGGAAAACATAGAGTCTAAGTTAGGACACTGTAGGATTGAGTGTGTGCACATGTGTGTGTATGTTTGCAGGAAAGACGGAGATACAGAGGGACAAAGTGACAGAGACAAAGGGATGGGGAGACCAAAAGACCAAGAGAAAGAGACAAAAGCAGATAATTCATGAGAATTCAGTTAAAAATCAGGAAGCTGAACTAGGTGAGAGAAAAATCACCTGGTGATCATTAAAGTTCAAATATAAGACGTAAAATAAAGATTGTTGGCCAGGTACCAAACATAGTGTATGTGTGTGCTAGTCGCTCAGTTGTGTCCGACTGTAATCCCATGGACTCCAACAATATTCTCCAAGCAAGAATATTGGAGTGGGCTGCCATTCTTTTCTCCAGGTTATCTTCCTGACCCAGGGATCAAACCCAGGTTTCCTGCATTGCAGGCAGATTCTTTACTGTCTGAGACACCAGGGAAGCCCACTGAACCGTCGCCTACCCAGGCTCCTATGGCCATGGGATTTTCCAGGCAAGAGTACTGGAGTGGGGTTGCCATTTCCTTCTCCAGAATATAGTATAGAGTTTGTAAAAAGTATACAAATGCATGGCTCCTTTCTAAGTAGCAAGAGTGGGATATGGAGAGAAGTAAGTTTGGTCGTGGTCATGTAATATGATTATACAGGATTAAAGGACAGCACATTGCAAACTCAACCACAATCAACTAAATTTTCCCCATTAGATCCTAAGACCTTCCTTTGGCTGCCTAGGGTGCTTGCCAAGCTGGGCTGCAGCAGGAATCACCAGCAGAGCCTCACAAAAACTTAAAGATAAACATCTATCTAAAAGTTCATCTTCCCAATTCACGCCATCTCTAATAGGAAATAGATTGTGGGCCAACTAAAGAGTATACTCATTTCAGACTCAGTTAATATGATAATATTTATATTAGGATTGAGTTTTATATTTCACGAATCGCTTTCACTTATAGCATCTAATTACATCTTTGGCATGTCTGTGTGTGGGAGATACTGTTTGACAAGCAAGGAGACTGAAGCACAGACATATTGAAGTATTTGCCCAAGGTCACAGAGTTAGGAAAGGGCCAAGCAGGGCTTGAAGTCAAGTTTAGGATTCCTCCACTGTGCCATGTGTCTGATTGCCTGACATATGAAAAGTTCTTTATGATTTGGCATTGTGTTTAATTTGCTATTACAACTGTGTTAACAAAGCAGTGCTAGAGACCAGGTTTATAGAAAATAAGTTGGCTTAAAGCTTAACATTCAGAAAACGAAGATCATGGCATCTGGTCCCATCACTTCATGGCAAATAGAGGGGAAACAGTGGAAACAGTAGCTGACTTTATTTTTTGGGCTCCAAAATCACTGCAGATGGTGATTGCAGCCATGAAATTAAAAGATGCTTACTCCTTGGAAGGAGAGTTATGACTAACCTAGATAGCATATTCAAAAGCGGAGACATTACTTTGTCAACAAAGGTCCATCTAGTCAAAGCTATGGTTTTTCCAGTGATCATGTATGGATGTGAGAGTTGGACTGTGAAGAAAGCTGAGCACTGAAGAATTGATGCTTTTGAACTATGGTGCTGGAGAAGACTCTTGCAAGTCCTTTGGACTATAAGGAGATCCAACTAGTCCATCCTAAAGGAGACCAGTCTTGGGTGTTCATTGGAAGGACTGATGCTGAGGCTGAAACTCCAATACTTTGGCCACCTCATGTGAAGAGCTGACTCATTGGAAAAGACCCTGATGGTGGGAGGGATTAGGGGCAGGAGAAGAAGGGGATGACCGAGGATGAGATGGCAAGATGGCATCACCAACTTGATGCACATGAGTTTGGGTGATCTCTGGAAGCTGGTGATGGACTCTTGGCATGCTGCGATTCATGGGGTTGCAAAGAGTCAGACACAACTGAGTGACTGAACTGAACTGAACCATATCCAAATGCTGTTGGAGGTGTATAGTAACCCATGAAAGTGGAAGTGTCAATTGCTCAGTTGTGTATGACTCTTTGCAACCCCACCAAGCTTCTCTGTCCAAGGAATTCTCCAGATAAGAATACTGGAGTGTGTTGCCATTCCCTTCATTTTCCCCACCCAGGGATCGAACCCAGATTTCCTATGTTGCAGGTGGATTATTTACCATCTGAGCCATCAGGGAAGCCCAGTCATAGCAACCCATAGTAAGTGGTTTTCTGTTTTCTTTTTCCTTGCCACGACTTTTTCAGAGCACCAAGAGGTTTGGTGACCTTATGCTGTAGTCCATGGGGTCGCAGAATCAGACGTGACTCAGCAACTGAACAACAATGTGTTAAAAGTCATTGCTGCATAATCATTTCAACATAACAGCTTTCAGGGAGGCTGTTCTGAGTTCCATTTAAGATTCTTTCAGTGCTGAGTGAAGTGGGTTGCCATCTTGTCACACTTTGTACAACCAGAAGCAGAATGAGTTCCCTGGCCAAACATGGAGCAGTGAGGCAGGGCTGGGCTTGGCTTTTCTGTGCTTTGTTTCTATATTTGGATGAAAATGGCTCAGAAGATAATACAAGAGTGTGATGCATGTTTTCATCTCAACAAGGGTCATTGGGAATTAGAACCTCATTCTATTTTTTCAGCTCCATAACTTCACATTTTCTGTTTGAGACCCACTAATAGATGCGGAGGTCTTCCCTGATAGCTTAGTTGGTAAAGAGTCTGCCTGGAATGCAGGAGACCCCAGTTTAATTCCAGGGTAGGGAAGAACTGCTGGAGAAGGGAAAGGCTACCCACTCCAGTGTTCTTGGGCTTGCCTGGTGGCTCAGCTGGCAAAGAATCCACCTGCAATGCGGGAGACCTGGGTTCAATCTCTGGGTCGGGAAGGTCCGTTGGAGAAGGGAATGGCTACCTACTCCAGTATTCTAGCCTGGAGAATTCCATGGATTGTATAGTCCATGCAGTCGCAAAGAGTCAGACATGACTGAGCGACTTTCATTTTTACTTTCAATAAACTCAGAAACAGAAGCTTTGAGAGCCAGAGAAAATTTAAGGGAGGCATAGTCACTTTGAACTTGGACTTACATTTCATATATTAAAGATGGAAATAATGACTGAATACGTGATTAAAGATAACATTTGGTCTCTTTCTTGGCATTGAAAATTAAATTGCCTGTGTGTTAGTATTTATCCCATGGTTGTTTCTTTCATGTTGATGGACATTTATGATAAAGAAGATTGGACAGTTGTTTTTCTCTTTGATTCAGGTGTATATTCTTGGATAAATGACTTTCAAATAAATAATTTTACCTATTTGAATCTCCTATGGGTAAGGCTTTGGCAGAGCTATCACTAACCCTGGCACTTAAGTCCCTCTAAACCATTGTGCTTGCTGCTTGATACTTCTTAGAAGTTCACATTTCAGAAGGGCGGCAAGTTCCCTATGTCTGAGGAGTCCGAATCCATTTTCTCAAGAGGGATGCATGAATGTTAAGGGCATCTCAGGTTTGTATTGTCAGAAATCTGAATCAGAAGAAACAAGTTCATGCTTTTCAATTCTGTTATCAGTTGTGTATCTAGATCTCCACTAAGTGATTTAACATTACTGTATAGGCATTATATGTGTGTGTGTGTGTTAGTTGCTCAGTCGTGCCCGACTCTCTGCGACCACATGGACTGCAATCCACCAGGTTCCTCCATCCATGAGATTTTCCAGGCAAGGATACTGAAGTGCGTTGCCGTTTCCTTCTCCAGGGGATCTTCCCAACCCAGGGATGGAACCCTGGTATCCTGCACTGCAGGCAAATTCTTTACTGACTGAGCTACAAGGGAAGATCAAATCAGTCAATCCTAAAGAAAATCAACCCTGAATATTCACTGGAAGGACTGATGCTGAAGCTGAAGCTCCAATACTTTGGCCACCTGATGCGAAGAGCTGACTCATTGGAAAAGACCCTGATGCTGGGAAAAACTGAGGGCAAAAGAAGCAGCTGGCTGAGGATGAGGTGGTTGGATGGCATCACTGACTCAATGGACAAGAATTTAAGCAAACTCTGGGAGACAGTGAAGGATAAGGAAGCCTGGTATGCTGCAGTAAATGGGGTTGCAAAGAGTCGGATATAACTTAGTGACTGAACAACAAAATAGGTGTTATTGCCTGCATTGCCCAGACTGAGGATAAGGACACTCAGAATCATATCCTCTCTGTTGACTTACAGGCAACAGAGGCCCGATTCCTTCAAACATGAAGACTTCTCACTCTCTGCTACCCCTGTGGAGTCAGGGAAGCTGTATGTGGTGTGAGGACAAATGAGCTCTAAGACACTAGAGAACCTTTGCTTCTTCTAACATTATTTTTCTAGAAGGATGGAGGAAAAGTATCCCTGGAACTTGAACATCACACCACTGGTTTTTCTAAAAAGCAGACTTCTGATGCAGGAGCTGGGGGAGAGGTTTACAGGGCCTTACCTTTCTTATTGGAGAGGAGTTTAAGTCATTACAAAACATGATGTAAAATATTCCCCAAGGGATGCTTCTGGGAGGAAATGGAGTTGGTATGTTATCTGACTGACTTACCAAGTAGACAGTTGAATTGAGAATCGTATTACAGAGCTGTTTCAGGGTACAAAAAGGCTTTCTTAGCTGGTGAATTGCATAGCCAAAGAAGAGGGGGAGAAGAGAGTCAACTTGGGGGAAATGTTCAAGAAACAACAAAGGCAGGCACAGCATGCTGCTGGGCTTGGCAATGAACCACATGTGCATAGTCATAATAGTGGTCAGGATAAAACTGCAGGGAGGCTAGGGGGAGGAAGACTGGTATAGTCTGGAGAGGAGACGGATGTTTTGGTCTCTGACACTCTTGTCCAAAGTGTCTGTACTGTGAATACAGTTTCTGGGTAAAATGTCACCCCTAGAGAGCAAACAGCCCAATTTCTAGATGATTCAGGAAAGTTGTTCTGTTTTGATTTTTAATACTTGAGGCCATTCATCCCTTATAAAGTAAACTGTAATTTTTAGCATACATTCTGAAACTAGAAAAATTCTAATACAGTTTCTCCACAACTTTAATTTAGAAAACTAACTAAAAGGATCTTACTATAAAAATTTTTGCTTCTCTGTCAAAGAATAATAAATCTTTAGTTTTTAATTGTAATATAGTTGATCTACAATGTTGTGTTAGTTTCAGGTATGTGTATATATATATATATATATATACACACATGTATATGTACGTGTGTATTTGAAAATGTATATATACATATATACTCTGTTCTATACATATGTATATATACATTTTCAAATTATTTCCCTTTAAAAATTATTATAAAATATTGAATACAGTTCCCTATACTTTGCAGTAGTTCCTTGTTTTTCTATTTTCTATGAAGTAGTATGAATCTATTAATTCCATACTCCTAATTTATCCCTTTTCCTCTTCCCCTTTGCTAATCATAAGTTTGCTTTCTGTGTTTGTGAGTCTATTTCTGTTTTGCAAATTAGTTCATTTGCATCATTTTTTAAGATTCTGCATAAAAATGATATCATAAGATATTTGTCTTTCTCTGATCAACAACAGTTAGATCTTTAATTATTGACATGGATAAAAAAAAAATCTGCTTTTACAAATGCATAGGTTGCAGTAAACTTTTTTGGATGGAAATTTGAGTCAAGAAGTGATCAACTATGAAACAAGTTAGCTGTATATTGGCAGGTCACTTTCTCTCTCTGGGTCTCAGTTTCTCTTTGGTGGAATGAAGTGATTGACCTCTAAAATCCTGACAGTTTCTTCCAGCCCTACAAAAAATGGTGGCAAATATGGAGACCTCCATGTTTCTATAGGCCTGCACCCCGGACTTCAGTTCGGACAAGGTCTCTGGGACTCCTGGCCCCCTGGGGTAGCCCCTGTGCCCCAGCCCTGTGGTAGTACCTTCCAGAACCAGTTGTTCCCAGCCAGAGGACAGGGACTCCACAGCAGGCCTCTGAAGGAGAACAAGGGGCTCCAGGAAGCTGAAGCCGGGTCTCTGCCACAGACGTGAGTGTTGTGTAAGTGATGCTTGCGTCCCCGCAGGCTGACTTCCAGCAGCACTTTTCTGGGGAAGCAGTCTTTGTTGTTTTCAGGAAAAGCAGGCCAACAATATTCTTGCATGTTCACACTTGGCCCTCCATCTGGACAAGGGAGTAATTTGAACTTGAAGAGGGATTGTTTATAGGAAACAGCCAATGAGAAGGGTCTCTTGGAGCCAGAGATAAACACAAAATGGCAAAAGGCAAAGCTTTTCAGAATTCCACTGTCAAGCCACAGCCCAACTGATGCTTCTGGGAATGCTTCCACCTACCAAACTGAGCGCCTGCGGGTTTCTCAGCCAGAATTTTTAACTGCCTGCATTCCCCTCGGGGCCTGAAGAAGCAGTGTGGTCAATGGGTGTCTGCAGCCTGTGCTGTGCTGATAGAAGCCTGCTAGTTGCTCATCATTTGAGCATCATGGCTAATTGTAGTGCTGCTTCCACACGTTTAACAGAGGAGAGGGCTCCCCTGGCACTGGGACTTGAGGTCTTGGAGGGCCAAGTCCCTCTAAGGGGGTGGCATTGCCATGACGCAGATGCTTGAGGGCTGGTGGTTTGGTGAATACTGTCATTCACGGTGATGGTAGGAGACAGGTGAGAGGCTGAGAGACAGGGGGTGGAATATTCCTACCCACTGTTCTAGGACCAACCATCCTGGCTCAAGATTTTGAAAGAAGCCTCTATTTATACTTTTCCCTTTTACCTTTCATACTGAGCCTCATTTTCCTGCATTATCCTCTCTGTACTTCACCAAAACAGACTACTTCCTGTCGCCAAAGGCCCCCAGGGTTTCCCCAAGTCTGTACCTTAGCCTAGGGTTTTTTTTTTTTCCCCCTGAAATACCTGTTTCTTCCTTCTTCAGTCATGAGTCTCTGATTCCCTCCAAGTATTAACTTTATGTTTTTGTTTTTAAACAACTTATCTTTCCGACCATTCAGAAGACATTGGCTCCGTCCTCTGAATGTCTTTGTTTTAGGAGTGGCTGAGCTAGGGAAACAGGAGGAAGATGAGCACCTGTGTCTTGTTGCTAACCTCTGGCAAATCTGACAGGCTGTGACCTCCCTTGCCCCCTTCCTCCACCCACCCTGCTGAACTTGGTGTTGCAGGAATGGTGCTAAACTAAGCATCTCTTGTGGCCTCTGATAGATTTTACTTTCTGCCCTTTGACTCCACTCACATCACTGATGGACTTGGACTCAACTTGCCGAAACCTTAGAATGGAAAGAACATGTCCTTTCACTGACACTGGAAGTGCAGAGGGGCCAGAGAATACTTCCTGGGGAAGGAAGAGAGAGGAATGGCCTTCATTCCTCAGCCTCCTCCCCTCTGGAGTTGGAACACTGCCACAGCTGTGTGGTGAGTCAAGATCCCCTGATTGATTGAGAGAGGAAAGGGGGATATTCCAGGTAAGAAACACTAGAGATAAGTGTGTGAAGGTGATATTAGCACAAGAATTATAGGGGTAGGAGGAAATGGGCTTGAGATGTGCAGAAGAAACAAGTAGTGGGAAATAAGATTAAGTATTAATAAACAATTTTTGGCCAGACATTGAAGGACTTTGAAAGCTAAGCAGAGACATAGAGGTTTGATGCAACCAGTTGTAAGGGGTCTTGGAAAGCCATTGAGAATTTATTTAACAAATTTTAAATTTATTTAAAAATCTTCTTGGATACTATTATATTTCCGACACTAATGTAGGCTTTGAGGATACAACTGCAGGTGAGCCTACCCTTAAAGAATTTACTGTCTAGAGAGAGGGAGACTGTTAAGCACTGGATAATTATAATGCAGGGCCTACTTGAAAATGATAGGTTAAAATTAGTCCAGGGACTAATGGTTAGGACTGTGCTTTCAATGCAGTAGGCACGAATTTGATCCCTGATCAGGGAACAAAGATCCCATAGGCCAAATGGCATGGCCAAAAAATAAAAGTAAATAAAATAACAATAAGAATAAAAGAATAATTTAGAAAATTAATCTAAAGATGTAAATGGATTAGAATGAGTAAAGTCAGAATCATGAAGGCCTTTTATGAAGCTTTTGAAGTACCTGAATACCTAAGTTAGATTATCTTGGATGTGTGGTGGTGGAAAACAGGAAAGAATGTGAGACTCTTACAAGAAATATATACAAGAGCGAAAATATGCAAGAAAGAAAGTGTATTTCGAAGGAGGGTTGACAGTACCTGCAGCATAGTTTAGCACTAGTTTGCATTCAATATTATATTTAAATGAACAAATGCAGATGTTTGTGATTCTGGATTTCTACGGAGGTGGCAGAAAAAAATAGCTAAATTTTGAACTCGGGTGGTAGAGAGGATGTAGATACCAATGACTGAATAAAGAAGTTGGGGACAAGGGAAAGATGGGGGATGATGGAAAGAAAGGGAAAGGAAGAGGTTGCATTTGGCTTATGAAGATGTGTTGAGTTTATAATGATGGTGAAGAATCCCATAGGAAATGTCTAGTTTGTAGACAGAGAATAAAGTGAGCAAGCAAGGAGACAAACACCCCTAGAGGGAAATCTTGGAGATGCATGTTAGAACAGGCATGTAGATCCTCATTTGGAGTAATTAGTCTAGTAATAATAATGGAATATATCAAATTGAATTCTCTGAGAGAGAAAAATAAAGCTATAAAAAAGGAGTGAGAGTTAAGGACCATGACTTGGAAATGACTCACACTTCTCTCCTGATGACTGATGTCTGGTCTGTCTTGCTGCTGGACTTCTTGGTTTGATGAAGCAGGAGTGGATTTTTCCCCTGGTTGCTCCCAAGTTCAGCCTTCTCCCCTGTGCTAAAGTTGCCTGCTCTGTTGCTGGGGATCAACCCAGATTTGCACACAGGTATCTGAATCTCAGTGATTTCCAGCCTCTTCTTTCCAGTGTCTGGATCCTGTTCCAGGGTCATTGAGCTACTGGTGGGATCCTAATTTACATTAGATTGAAACCCTCTGCTCAGAAATGGCCTCTGACCATAGCCCTTCCACAAACCTGTATTTCACCACTCCTTAGAGATTTCTGCTGCTATTTTTTGCACATTAAGCCAGATGGCCTGGACCTAAAGGCTGGGAAACAGAGGCATGCTCTGCCTGCCTTGGAACCCTGTCCCTCACTCCACTGATGTTCACATCTCAAGCTCTGACCTGCCCTGTGATTGTCTTCTGCCTCTTTCCCCACTGGCTTCCAACTAAAATGCTGGCATACCTCCAAGGCTAGGGCAAAACTGAGGGTGTGTAATTCTTGCCATGACCTTCTTCTGGGTCCAAGAGAGAACTGAGTCTTAACCAAGGATGACATAAGTTCATCTAAATTATTTTACCTCATTTTGTTTTCTGTAGTCATCTCAGCAGACTTTGAGGAGAGCAACCTTTTCTGCAATGTCCCCACCCAGCCTGGAACTAGTGCAGGCCTTTGTGAAATATTGTCCACTTCTTTTTGACTCTTTATGACTATTGGAAAATTCATGAAGGCCTGTCACAAATGAGGTGACAATCTAATTTGGAAGCTTAACTATTCAAAAGAAGTCAGCATTCCAGAATGGAAACAAAAGAGATCATCATGGAAACTAAGAACTGTTTTAGATTTTCTGAAAGAGAAAATGTAATAACATTTTTTATTAGTTGTGAAATTTTCCAAGTGTTCTGATTATTCATGGTCTGTAAGGTAACCTGCAAATTTCATGCAAAGATGGGTTCGATAAAGGACAGAAATGGTATGGACCTAACAGAGGCAGAAGATATTAAGAAGAGGTGGTAACAATACACAGAAGAACTGTACAAAAAAGATCTTCATGACCAAGATAATCATGATGGTGTGATCATTCANGCTCTATACAGTCAGCAAAAACAAGACTGGGAGCTGACTGTGGCTCAGGTCATGAGCCCCTTATTGCAAAATTCAGACTTAAATTGAAGAAGTAGGGAAAACCACTGGAACATTCCGGGATGATCTAAATCAAATCCCTTTTGATTATACAGTAGAATTGACAAATAGATTCATGAGGTTAGATCTGATAGAGTGCCTGAAGAACCTTGGGCAGAAGTTTGTGACATTGTACAGGAGGCAGTGATCAAGAACATCCTCAAGAAAAAGAAGTGCAAAAAGGGAAAATGGCTGTCTGAGGAGGCCTTACAAATAGCTGAGAAAAGAAGAAAAATGAAAGGCAAAGGAGAAAAGGAAAGATATACCCATCTGAATGCAGAGTTCCAAAGAATAGCAAGGAGAGATAAGAAAGCCTGCCTCAGTGATCAATGCAAAGAAATAGAGGAAAACAATAGAACGGGAAAGACTAGAGATCTCTTCAAAAATTGGCGATATGAAGGGAACACTTCATGCAAAGATGGACACAATAAAGGGCAGAAATGATATGGAACTAAAAGAAGCAGAAGACATTAAGAACAGGTGGCAACAACACAAATAACTACACACACACACAAAAATCTTCATGATCCAGATAACCACAGTGGTGTGACCACTCATCTAGATCCAGACATCCTGGAATGTGAAGTCAAGTGGGCTTTAGGAAGCATCACTATGAACAAAGCTAGTGGAGGTGATGGAATTCCAGTTGAGCTATTTCAAATCCTAAAAGATGATGTTGTGAAAGTGCTGCACTTAATATGACAGCAAATTTGGAAAACTCAGCAGTGGTCACAGGAGTGGAAAAGGTCAGTGTTCATTTCAATCCCAAAGAAAGGCAATGCCAAAGAATGCTCAAACTACCACACAATTGCATTCATCTCACACATTAGCAAAGTAATGCTCAAAATTCTCCAAGCCAGGCTTCAACAGTACACGAACCACGAACTTCCTGATGTTCAAGCTGGATTTAGAAAAGGCAGAGGAACCAGATAATCAAATCGTTCTTTGGATTATAGAAAAAGCAAGAGAATTCCAGAAAAAAACATGTACTTTGATTTATTGACTATGCCAAAGCCTTTGACTGTGTGGATCACAACAAACTGGAAAATTCTTAAAGATATGGGAATACCAGATCATCTTACCTGCCTCCTGAGAAATCTGTATGTAGGTCAAGAAGCAACAGTTAGAACTGGATGTGGAACAACACTGTTTCCAAATCAGGAAAGAAATACGTCAAGGCTGTATATTGTCACCCTGCTTATTTAACTTCTATGCATAGTATATCACGAAGAAGGCAATGGCAACCCACTCTAGTGTTCTTGCCTGGAGAATCCCATGCATGAAGGAGCCTGGTGGGCTGCTGTCTATGGAGTCGCACAGAGTCGGACATAACTGAAGCATCTTAGCAGCAGTAGCATAGTACATCATGTGGAATGCCAGGCTGGATGAAGCACAAGCTGGAATCAAGATTCCCAGGAGAAATATTGATAACTCAGATATGCCATAACCACCCTTATGGCGGAAAGTAAAGAAGAACTAAAGAGCCTCTTGATGAAAGTGAAAGAGGAGAGTGAAAAATCTGGCTTAAAACTCAACATTCAGAAAACTAAGATCATGGCATCTCATCCCATTACTTCATGCAAACAGATAGGGGAAAAATGAAAACAGTGAGAGGCTTTATTTTCTTGGGTTCAAAATCGCTGCAGCCACAAAATTAAAAGACATTCCTTGGAAGAAAAGTTATGACCAACCTAGACAGCATATTAAAAATCAGAGACATTACTTTGCCATAAAAAGTCCATCTAGTCAAAGCTATGATTAGACAGACCCAAACCCATAACCAATAGTTTTTCCACTAGTAATGTATGGATGTGATAGTTGGACTATAAAGGAAGCTGAGCACCAAAGAATTGATGCTTTTGAACTGTGGTGTTGGAGAAGACTCTTGAGAGTCCCTTGGACTGCAAGGAGATGCAACCGGTCCATCCTAAAGGTGATTAGTCCTGGATGGTCATTGGAAGGACTGATGGTGAAGCTGAAACTCCAATACTTTGGCCACCTGATGCAAAGATCTGGCTTATTTGAACAGACCCCGATGCTGGGAAGGATTGAGGGCAAGAAGAGAAGGGGCTAAAAGAGGATGAGATGGTTGGATGACATCACTGATTCAATGGGCATGAGTTGTAGCAAACTCTGGGAGATAGTGAAGGACAGAGAAGCTTGGCACGCTGTAGTTCATGGGGTTGCAAAAAGTCAGATATGACTTAGCAACTGAACAACAACATGACTGCTGAAGGTCTGAAGGCTGACTCTTGGAATCTAGGATATGACTGGTCCCAGTTTGTCAAGAAGTTTTCTGGTTTTAGCATGGAAATTTCCATGTCTCAGGAAACCACATCAGTCCCAGTCAATTAGGACAGTTGCTCATTCTGTATATGTCAAACCTCACTGTATATAGAACACCTGCCATAAACTTTTTGCATATATAACTTTTCTTGTCTTTTTTTAAACCAAAGGATCAAACCTTTTCAGCTGAGGCAAATGTGTGTGAAGAAAACGATACTATACACAGGCTACTCAGCAGCCCTACTGTGTGTCCAGAGGATTAAATTCTATTTAGATGTGGTTGATAAAGTTGCCACCTTCCATATACCTCCACATGAGGGCCAGTGTTCATACCTGAAAGTAGCAAAGTGGGTTCCAGTTTTGATTAAAAGATGAACAAAGCATTCATGTCTGGCTGTTTGCAGCTATTAGCTTGTCACTATTAGGAGTTCTTTGACTGTGTTGTTCACCTGCTCAGAATATGGGCCTTGGTTTTGGGTGACTAACAGAAGAAACACCAAGGAATGCCAGGTCTGATGTGTTATTCAAGACTTCAACTTGAAAGTAAATGATGAACAGGTGGCCCACAGTCCAAGTGGATGTGCTCAATCAAGTTCTCCCCTAAGTTAATGTAAATAAGCTGTCAGTTCTCCTGGTTCTTCCATGGGTGGTGACTCTTAGGAAAACTTGTTAGAGTCATCTAGAGAGATACAAGTTAGAGGCTTTTGATATGTTCAGTTCCAAACCAGGCTGTATAAGAGAGCCAAAAGAAAAATAAACAAAACTAAGCTCTTATTCCAAGAGAATCAGAATTCAGTCACAAGATTAGAAGTGAAAACACGTGGATCAACTAGAGAACAAAGTCAAGGAAAATCTGAAAAATCTCCATATTGTAAAGCATGAAAGTAGCTGGTCCAGGAGGGTGAGATGAACTAGGAGAGTAACACAGTCATATATACATTTCCATGTGTAAAATAGAGAGCTAGTAGAAGGCTGCTGAATAGCACAAAGAGCTCAGTTCTGTGCTCTGTGATGGCCTAGGGATGGTGGGGGTAGGAGGGAGTCTCAACAGGGAGCGGATATATGTACACATATAGCTGATTCACACTGTTGTAGAGCAGAAACTAACACAATATTGTAAAGCAATTATACTATAATTTAAAAATTAAAGAGTAGTGGCTCCAGGAATTCATAAGACAGGGTGTGTATATGGACAGATGAAACCCATGAAGTCTTCAAGGAGGACGGGGACTTTTGCTGGACTTTAGAGAAGAGAGAGGAAGTAGTGTCTGGGCAGAGTCAGCGTTAGTGAAGGCTCAAACTAATTCTCTGCTGGAGCCTAGCTTCACTGCTATCATTGTGCTTTGCTTTATCACTAACGACTTTGTTTAAAACATGATCGCTTCCAAGCTAAGCAGAACAGAAGACTCAGCTTGCTTCTCTGCCCTGCAGTCACTCCTAGACGGATAGCACCTCTAGTTTGTTTCTCACTCAGTTTCCAAGCTTTCTTTTCAGCCATATGCCATTGGGTAGATATTCATGTCGTGAGCTTTTGTGTTGTGTTAAAGATGACAAGAGCTGTGAATGTTTATCTTTGTTTCTTTTTTCTCTCTCTTGTACGTTTGCTGAAGCAGAGAAGTTGGAATAATCTCTCTAACAATTGTTTACTTTCCAACTACACTCAAATGAAATACAATAGACATTACTCTTCATCCTGTCAGTGTTCATTTTCTCAGATTATAACAACAAGAAACATGGGATTCAGGTTGACCCCGTTTGGCTATTTCTTCATGATCTGCTGTTTAGGGAGTGACGCTCTTAGGCCTCAGCTGAGCCAAATGGCCTTGCGTGGGGTGCGTCATGATTTGCATTCAACAGCCTGAAAAGCAGAAGCAAAGAGTCCTGAGTGACTCACTCTGATTTCCTTGTGGGAACCCAGTTTGCAGCACTTTCTTGGTAAAGCAAACCTCTTTAGAACACATCACAATCACTGCATACTTAATTTCTTCAGAAAGGGGGAAATGCAATTGGAAATGTAGCTAATTGGAGAAGGGCTTGAAAGCAAGAAATGTCTCTGCCAAGGTGAGTGGTAAGAGCCCGCTTAGAGAGAGGGGGCTGGAGATACAACTCTGAGGGAAAGTGGTAGGCCAGGCAGCATCCCTCTTTCAAGGAACTGGAAAGAGGCAAGCTGCAGACTCCAGGACACTGTGCATGTAGTGATGAAATGCCATCTGCTACTTGTGTGTATCTTTCACTATACTTGCACAGTTGGGGGCAATGGTGCAGTTCCTCCCAGAAGGTGGATGTTGCAACTTTTGTGTTGGTTTAGTTTGACTGACATGGAAAAAGATCAGAGGTAAAAGATCTCTGAAGGGTCTGGACTCTTGCTTGGAAATCACCAGGGCTGATGTCCCTAGTTTTGACTTAGGGTATCTCTTCCTATTCATGCTCAGCACCTGGTGTGTAATGAATGTTTGCTGATCGAATGAATGACTGCATGGGACTCAGTAAAGAAATGTTCCTTGAGGGAAAGGAGATGAATAACAGACTTGCTCTGGTCTTGACAGTTCTTGTCATGAATCATCTCAAACAAAAAAGTCAGTCAAATCCTTTAGCTGCCCATTACTATCTTCCCCATCCCCACCCGCCGCCTCAGTCTCCAATGTTAAGCATGGTTGGGTAAGTGAGGATAACTTGCAACATCTCAAAACATGACAGAGTGTGTTGGTTATCAATGTAAATGTTTTTTTAATATAAATTCATTTATTTTCATTGGAGGTTAATTACTTTACAATATTGTATTGGTTTTGCCATGCATCAGTATGAATCCGCCACAGGTATACACATGTTCCCCATCCTGAACCCTCCTCCCTCCTCCCTCCCTGCACCATCCCTCTGGGTCATCTCAGTGCACCAGCCCCAAGCATCTAGTATCATGCATCGAACCTGGACTGTATGTTTTTGCTGAGCCAAATTTTTTTTTTTTTTTAGTGAGTTCAGTGACTGTAGCTATGGCCACAATGTATAGAGTCATGCCTCGCCTTCTCTTTTAATTATTATTAATTAATCAATCTTTAATTGGAGGATAATTACTTTAAAATATTGTGTTGGTTTCTTCCATGCATCAACATGAATCAGTCACAGGTATACGAGGGAGGCCAAGCTTCTCCTTCTCCATCTGACTTCTGCATTGGTGCCTGCTGCGGGAGGAGGGCATTAAACATTCACTGCCCTCTTGTTTACTGCAGGAGCCATCCTGCTGCTTCATTACACTTGTCTAGAACTGCAGAGGGGAGATGCTGGGACTTGAAAACTTGCATATGCTGACGTGTTTGGGGTTATGTTATTGCTTTGTGGACAGTCTTGTGCTGCTCTGTAAGTTTGTGAAAAATCATGTTTCACCGCCTTAGGGGGGACCAAGTCAAACATTTGGTAAATTTCTGCCTTAGTCTGGAGGCTTCTTCAGAATGAAAGATGCATGCTTCTCAAAAGCATTACTGCTAAACCTGGGTGGTAAGGTTTTCTTTAGCTTAAACACAGGCAGACAGACAGACACATACATGTGAGGAAAATTGGGGGAATCCCTGACTGAGATATAAAAATGTGGTCAAAGTAGGTTTTCTTATTGAAAAAGTGAGGCTTTCTAACTGTAATGCTAGAGAAGACTCTTGAGAGTCCCTTGGACTGCAAGGAGATCAAAGCAGTCAATCCTAAAAGAAATCAGCCCTGGATATTCATTGGAAGGACTGGTGCTGAAGCTGAAACTCCAATACTTTGGCCACCTGATGCAAAGAGCTGACTCACTGGAAAAGACTGTGATGCTGGGAAAGATTGAGGGCAAGAGGAGAAAGGGGTGGCAGAGGATGAGATGGTTGGATGGCATCACTGACTCAATGAACATGAATTTGAGCAAACTCTGAGAGATAGTGAAGGACAGAGAGGCCTGGTGTGCTGCAGTTCATGGGGTCACAAGGATTCATACATTACTTAACCAACTGAACAACAACATGCAGATATAACCCTAAAAATAATGAAGGAAAGAAATATGTAGCTCCAAGCCAGTTGGAGATATAACCTTGAACAGGTCAGTTCTGATCTATTTATCAAGGGCTTCCATTTAATCCTGGCTGGATTTGACTTATCTTTGTGATGACATGGAGTGGATGTAAGTGTGTGGCCTGGCTCAAGGTAGGAATCTTATCTTCTGCATCAAAAACTGAACAGGAAGAATTGAAAGCTCAGGGCCAAAGTTTAATGCTTGGGCTCAGGCTCAATCTATGAATAACGCTGGATTTGTGTCCACATTTTGCCAGAGAAATTCAATGCTTTTTCAGTAATTGCCAAACAAAACCAGCTCACGATTTAGGGTTTGTCAAGGTGCCCCTGCCCTGCTCTACCTCTTCAGAAAGGTCTTCCTAGGGACTTATTTGAAATAGGTCCCATCTTGTTGGCCTGAAGTTATCACATAGGTATTATGGCAAGATTATATTGTCCTTCAGGAAATTTATTTACTTCTAACAGAATAAAATGAAACATACATCCAGTGCCGGAAGGCATCCACTTAGCAGGTAACCACTGCAATGAAAATTAATCTTTACCTTTAGCAACCTTGGACTGTAAAGGAAATGGCAAGAACAATGCCTCTGAAGGCTGCCAGACCAAAAGGATGAGTCTTGTTCATTGTGAAAAGAACATCCTCCCTGTCTGGATGTCTGTTTTGATTAGGAATCATAGATTTTTCTTCTGTGAACTGTGATCCAGCTATTAAATCATTTCTGTCCTAAACCTTTGGCCTAGGCCAGCTGTGAGGAGGCATACCTCTGCCAGTGGCTAAGCCTGCTCCTACGCTGCCCTGTTCTAGAGTACTACAAGCACCCTTCTGATGCCATTTCTGAACCTGTGTGGCTGTCTGACATGTGGATGGTGAAGAACAGAGAAAACCTTCCTCTCAGCTGCTTCCAGCAGGGCTGGTTCAGACTCATGTTAATCTTTGGCTCATGGAGGAAGGATGCTTCCTGAGTCTAGCAGACCCTTTCCATGTGAGCATGACCCGAGCTGGTCATGGATCCTGGTTTGTTCTATGCTGTTCACTGGAGGGGTTTCCTGTGTTGTGAGAGTCACAGAAGCCCATGTGGGCCCTAACACATAGGAGCTACAAAAAGGCTGCACATGCGTTATCTTTCTGTATATTTCTTTCAGACCAGTCTGTGTGCCTCTCCGGGACAGGCTTCTGATCCAGAATCCCAGTAACCTCCTGCTGGCCTCTCCGGGGCACACTTCTAATCCAGAATCCCAGTAACCTCCTGCTGGCCTCTCTGAGACCTGAGGGTTTCTCGTGCTGCTTCCTCTACCTGAAGCAGTCTTTGCTAGCTACTTTTCTCTTGGTTGGATCCTTCTTTTCTTTCAGGTCTCAGTTTCTTCTGAAAGGCTTTCTCTTCAAAGCCACCACCACAATGTTTGTAATTTTCCTATCAGGGCACGATGCTCGTTTTCCTTGAAACTTTTATCATGGTTAGTTATGATGAATGTGTTTACTGGTTCACTGCCTTTCTCTCCAGATAGAAAATATACTACCAAATCTCTATTTATTCATTGCTTTCCATCTAGCACTTAGCATATGATAGGCTGTCAAAAAAAAAAAAAAATGTTGATTGGATGGGCTAGTGTTGGTCCCAGAAGATGGACAGAACCCTACTTTAGTTTTTCCAGAAAAGGTTAGGAAACAGCTTTGCTTCTTTTCCCCTTTGAAAAATTAGGAGAGTAGAGAGTAGAGTTAGCAAAAGAGGGAATAGAAAGATACTTCCATCAAGACTTTCATTGTTGTCCAAGAAAAATATTAGGAGGCTAAGCTAACACTTTTGTGTCCAGACATGCCTGCCCCCACCAGTCACCTTGCCAACATTTCTCACTGCCTGGCTGTGCTGATGCCAGAGCCCCGGTCTCCCTGTATGGGTAACTCTTAGAGTTGACTAGAGAATTGTTGGCGCCTCACTTACCCCTGGCCTCCTCACAGCAAGGATTAATCATTCCCAAGAGACTTGTTTATGTATTTGATTGGTTTTGATAATTCTTGGTGCCTTCAGCAGGGGCAGGCCCTTTGCACAGAGCTCATGGAGGGCCAAGTTGCTTTCCTCTCATGTAACCTAAGTAGTTCTCGGTAACATCAATTCAGGTCCTTTAAGTTCCATTCAGCCCAATCCAATCTTTTCTGAGCTCCTACTGTGGAGATAAATGGTGGTTGAAGGGAGTTGTTCCCTGAGCCATATTAAGGGTATCTTCCAACAGGTGGCAGTGACCTTGGCTGGTCTCCCTGGGAACCTCTGGTTGCTACTGCACAGCTCTGTAGATCCCAGGGTGTTCCATGCAGGGGGAGTGATGCTCAGATAGNAACTGCACATTTAGGATTATCAGTCCCCACCCGGCCTTTGGGTTTCCTGGTGGGGTCTGTCCCAAGTCAGTGATGCTGCCTCAGTGCCTTACTCACATTTTCGTTATTTCAGTTCATTTTCAGGGGATTACTTGTTATAAGTTTACTGTGATTTCTTTCAAATGACTTAACTGATACCTTATATGGGTCAGATACTCTGAGTATGAGTAATTTTGTGTTCAAAATTACTCATACTGAATTGAAGAAGACAGATGCTTAAATAAGTAAATATAGAGCAAAGTCTCACTGTTGCTGCTTTTCATATATGTTTATATATGTGTATCTGTACATACAACAATGTTCTATGGGGGCTGCTGTCAGACCCTGAAAATGCCCAAGATCTGGAGTTACATGGTTCTTTCTGTTATATTTCTAAGTGGTAAAAAATGTTTTCTTTATTTGGCTACACTGGGTCTTAGTTGTGGCTTGTGGTAGCTTTGTTGTGGCATGTGGGACCTAGTTCCCTGACCAGGGTTCAAACCTGGGCCACTTGGATTAGGAGTATGGAGTCTTAGCTGCTGGACCTCTGGGGAAATCCCTGACTTGTAAGAATTTAACTATTTATATTAGGGCTTACAGATTATCTACACAACTCAAGTAGAATATGTAAATGAAATATGCTATAGGGCTTTGGTGCATTGGAGCGAGCAGGCCCAGTTAAAGGAGGTCACTGGCAATTCTGAATGACTGGATTATTGCTACTCAGAAATGAGGATTCACTCTTACTGGATCTTTTGCTTGTTCAAGAGACTATGGAAAGTCAGATTTCTCGTGTGACATTTCCCAAAATTTATATCATGCTAGTGGCTCGTCCAAACCACACCCTTGCCACATCTGAATGAATATAGTCACCAATTCACAAAACTGATTTGTCACAGGCATGCAGACTTCTCTATGAACAATTTTAGCTCAACTGGAAACCACGTGGGCTGGTGTTATGGGCTTTCGGCCACCACATGTCAGTTCATCTCCTGTGATCCTGATGGCCTTTGCTCCTTGGCTGTCACATGTCACTGTCTATGCTCTGATGATCCATTATGCTCTGGAAGATCTGTCTGACATGTTACTATTCACATGATGGAGGCCTCACAGGATGCCTCCTAACATCATTCGGAGTTCTGTTGTTGTTTTACACACCCAGGGTTGCTTTGGTTTCCATTTTCTCTTCTGTTCCTTATGTTGAACTCTGCCTTCCATGAATTCTGCTGTGCTGCTGCTGCTAAGTAGCTTCAGTCGTGTCCGACTCTGTGCGACCCCAGAGACGGCAGCCCACCAGCTCCCCCGTCCCTGGGATTCTCCAGGCAAGAACACTGGAGTGGGTTGCCATTTCCTTCTCCAATGCATGAAAGTGAAAAGTGAAAGTGAAGTTGCTCAGTCGTGTCCGACTCTTAGCGACCCCATGGACTGCAGCCTACCAGGCTCCTCCATCCATGGTATTTGCCAGGCAAGAGTACTGGAGTGGAGTGCCATTGCCTTCTCCGGAATTCTGCTGTAGGATCTCCTTTTTCCCATTTCTTCACTCTCCTGACCTCCTGGCAGAGGCTGGCTAGTTGTTTATGAAAACTGTTTCTTCTTCCTGGGCACTTGGTGAGATTGCACTTCCCAGCTTTTCTTGTGACTGACCAGTGGAGTTTTTATGGACTGACCCCCAAATATGTCCTGTGTCCAGCATTCTCCTCATTCCACATCCTGCCCCTCCCTTTCTTCATCCAGAGGATCGATACAGATAACCATGACAACCTTAAAAGCCAAGTGTTGAATATAGCAGGGCCACAAAATAGAAGAATCTTGGATCCTTGTACCAATACTTGGGTGGTAGCGGGGGGAGGCTTCCTGCTGCTCAAGAACTTCTGTTTTCTACTTTAGAAGAGTGAGAAATTAGCTGCTCCTGCATTTGAGTCATTATCTGCTTAGGGGGACATTATCTGCTTGGGGGTGTTTTAGTGACTCTCAGATGTCTACTCGATTAGAAACAGTATAAATTTAAAGATACTGCTCTGTTTACCTTTTCCTAGCTGGATTCCTAGAACCTGCACGTAGAGGCAGACACAGCAGAGGTGCTCAGGCAATGCTTCAGGAATGAAAAAAGGGAAGGGGAGAAAAAGGGAGGGCTGGTGCCATGCAGGCAATCATACCTGGTTGCTTTAGTCCTAAGACTAAGTCAGTGCTGAGCCCCACACTGAGCATCTGAGTTAAGGGAACCCTTTCTGTCCACTTCCTTGGAAGGTTGCTGTCATAGATCACCCAAAGGATAATGTTGTTGAATTAAGTGCATTAAAAAGTAGCTTGCCAGATCCTCAGAATATGTAGGACTTTCCTAGGAGAAGCACCTGAAGAGGTAAACGTGGTGAAACTGGGGCGAGAAATACAAAAAGAAAAGCAGATCTATTCAATGTTGTGGAAGTATTTCCAGCAGCCAGTTGCTCTGCGCTTATCTGTATCGGGTCACGTGCCCACAGGGAAAGTTACCTGCCCTGGAGGTGTTTGTTTTGTTTTACTGGAAAGGTGAGGTGAGGTAGGAGGCCAGAGTAGAGGATCTTAGAAGCCACCTATCAGAGTTTTAAAGCCATATTTTATTTTTAATAAATTGCATAGAAAGTTAACAGATGGCATAGAAAGTGAGCAGATTGTGAAGAAGAAAAGGGGAAACCCCTCTTGTCCGAGCTGTGTCATTGTGGTGTTGAGCAAATTTGTATTTCTGCAATCTCAAGCGGACAAAAGCCTTCTAACTGGGGGACAAAAACTGCTTCCTCTGTGCCTTTTTGAGTTGCCCCATAGTTTTCATGCAACCCCCCATCATTACCCTCAAGTTGCAGAGCTGCAAGGTTGGGCAGTGACCTTGTCACCCTTTCAAGTCCTGCTCAGCATTTCACAATTACAGTGTAATAGAGAGCATCTGTGTCAGAGTCTGCTGGGAGCCTTCCTGTTTGGTTGAGCTTCAAACAGCTCTTTAGATGTCCTTTTCAACTAGTAACATATAAAGTGTACAAACCAGCATCTGAAGTTATTTTCCCTGGAATTACTTTTAGAGACTGTTTTTTGTTGCTGTTTTTAAGAATCAAGTTAAAAAAAAAAAAAAAAGGACCTATTCCCACCATTACTTCATGCCAAAACACTTCAGACTTGTCAGAATAATCTACAGTTGGGCCCAGACCAAGCTTAAAAATGTTGAGCCCAAAGGGGAAAAAAAGGGTTTGTGAGAGTTATGAGCAGATGGAGAGAGGCTTTATTTTTAATTAGGGGCTGATTGAGGATGGAAATCTGCATGTAATCTGAACTGCTGCGTGCCTCCTGGTGGACACTCCACGGGGAAACAATGTGAACCTCTGTTGGGGCTCTATCTGAACTGCAACTCTGTTTTCCATACCTCAGTTGTCCAGGTAACCATAAAGTCGGAGGCAAGGACTTACTTTAAGGGAGTTCTTAGCTCGAGGGCAGGGAAACTGTCCCTAGCTCCTGTGGGGATAAAGAAGTGGGGAGGAAGAGAGACAGTGAATGGGCAAACTGGAATGCCCTTTTCCCTCAGAACTAAATGCTTGTTTCTAGATCTGGAGCAAGTACCCAGAATTCTTCTTTCTCTCCCTTCTGCCTAATGGATGAATCTTTGCTCTGGGGATTCTCCTAGTTCCCTGGTCATCTGACAGCTTCTCAGAGGACCAGTTAGGTATTTATACTAAAAAAGGCTGCTCCTTCTCCCCTCCGAAGCAACAAGCCACACTTGGTAGCTATTGTCATAAACGTGTGCAAACTTATTTGCTTTTCTGTCCTGAAAGTTCACATCATTTTCTTAACCCACTTTGTATTTATAAGACCAGAGCCAAAAATGTACTTTGCCTCATCAGATACGGGCTTTGCCTGCCTGGTCCTGACTCTTCGATGTACCAATATTTCTTGGCAAAGGTACTTCCATTACACACTGCAGCCTCGGACTGAAGATAAAAGTGCCCCGACACTTAGCAATTATGGATGAACTAAGTCTAACAGAGGAGAATAACTCAGTGATTTAGGGGTTGGGATGAGGATGATAAATGTACAGTTGTGCTTTGCTCAAATCTAATCCTCCTGTCTATGCTTTTCTCTTTTTGAAATGAGTTCTCTCTAAATAACATGAGATGTGGGAAGAGAAAATGATAAGACATCATTTGAGAGAAATCCATCCATGTGCAGACAAACCTTGAGAAGGATTAAAAAGGATAATTTCTGGCTCGTTGTAAATTAATTAAACAGTTTTCTTCTTTTAAGAGTTTGGGAAACATTTGTAACTGAATTGAATCTAATTCTTTCTCAAAGATCTGAGAAGAAATTCAGTCTGAATTCTGGAAGGAGAGTGTCCTTTCTGTTGCAGAAGGAGGTGAATAGGAAGACAGCCTTGGATGTAGTGGAGGGAAGGAGAAGGGGAGAGGTGTGAAGCCTCCAAAAGAAAATCAAGACTCAATCTACTTTTTAAAATGACCTTGTGAAAGTTTTTTTTTTTTNAAAAAAAAAAAAAAAAAGGACCTATTCCCACCATTACTTCATGCCAAAACACTTCAGACTTGTCAGAATAATCTACAGTTGGGCCCAGACCAAGCTTAAAAATGTTGAGCCCAAAGGGGAAAAAAAGGGTTTGTGAGAGTTATGAGCAGATGGAGAGAGGCTTTATTTTTAATTAGGGGCTGATTGAGGATGGAAATCTGCATGTAATCTGAACTGCTGCGTGCCTCCTGGTGGACACTCCACGGGGAAACAATGTGAACCTCTGTTGGGGCTCTATCTGAACTGCAACTCTGTTTTCCATACCTCAGTTGTCCAGGTAACCATAAAGTCGGAGGCAAGGACTTACTTTAAGGGAGTTCTTAGCTCGAGGGCAGGGAAACTGTCCCTAGCTCCTGTGGGGATAAAGAAGTGGGGAGGAAGAGAGACAGTGAATGGGCAAACTGGAATGCCCTTTTCCCTCAGAACTAAATGCTTGTTTCTAGATCTGGAGCAAGTACCCAGAATTCTTCTTTCTCTCCCTTCTGCCTAATGGATGAATCTTTGCTCTGGGGATTCTCCTAGTTCCCTGGTCATCTGACAGCTTCTCAGAGGACCAGTTAGGTATTTATACTAAAAAAGGCTGCTCCTTCTCCCCTCCGAAGCAACAAGCCACACTTGGTAGCTATTGTCATAAACGTGTGCAAACTTATTTGCTTTTCTGTCCTGAAAGTTCACATCATTTTCTTAACCCACTTTGTATTTATAAGACCAGAGCCAAAAATGTACTTGGCCTCATCAGATACGGGCTTTCCCTGCCTGGTCCTGACTCTTGGATGTACCAATATTTCTTGGCAAAGGTACTTCCATTACACACTGCAGCCTCAGACTGAAGATAAAAGTGCCCCGACACTTAGCAATTATGGATGAACTAAGTCTAACAGAGGAGAATAACTCAGTGATTTAGGGGTTGGGATGAGGATGATAAATGTACAGTTGTGCTTTGCTCAAATCTAATCCTCCTGTCTATGCTTTTCTCTTTTTGAAATGAGTTCTCTCTAAATAACATGAGATGTGGGAAGAGAAAATGATAAGACATCATTTGAGAGAAATCCATCTGTGTGCAGACAAACCTTGAGAAGGATTAAAAAGGATAATTTCTGGCTCGTTGTAAATTAATTAAACAGTTTTCTTCTTTTAAGAGTTTGGGAAACATTTGTAACTGAATTGAATCTAATTCTTTCTCAAAGATCTGAGAAGAAATTCAGTCTGAATTCTGGAAGGAGAGTGTCCTTTCTGTTGCAGAAGGAGGTGAATAGGAAGACAGCCTTGGATGTAGTGGAGGGAAGGAGAAGGGGAGAGGTGTGAAGCCTCCAAAAGAAAATCAAGACTCAATCTACTTTTTAAAATGACCTTGTGAAAGTTTTTTTTTTTTTTAATCTTATTTGGTTACGTACTGTTAGTGGTCTGAGGCCAATTAACTTATGGTAGGTAGCATTAAAATAAAAAAAGGTAGGTTTAAAAAAGGTATAACAGAAAAAAAAAAAAAAAAAAAACCTTGGGAAGGAGAGGAAAACTGCGATCACATTCATCCAATAAACATTTTTTTGTTTATGAAATTGAAACCAATTCTCATATTGTTGTTCTCCTTGCCCAACTTAAAACCAATGATCAGTCCTTCTGGTATGTGGGAAAGGTGAGCCTAAAAGATATATTCCAGATGTAAAATTCAGATTGTCTTGGCAGGTAATTCAACCAAAGGCATTTATTCTCCCTGGTTTTCCAAGCCACTCTCCTGGAAGGACACACCTGAGAGGAGGCAGACACAAAGCAGGCAGTCAGAGGAATAAGAAAACCGAGGCTGCCCTTTTGAAAGAGAGGGGAAAAAAAAGTCTTGTTTGGGCATCTATAAGGGCAGCTGTACCCAAAGAGGGAATTTCAGGAAGACTGAGATGAGAAGTGAAGAGAGTATTTTCACACAGGATTGTACCCTCAGGAGCAAAGCGATGTATCTTGTTGGATTTGGGGTTATAACATGGGTGATATTCAAATATCAAACAGAATTTTATGGATCAAAGCCATATTCTGNTGTTTGGGCATCTATAAGGGCAGCTGTACCCAAAGAGGGAATTTCAGGAAGACTGAGATGAGAAGTGAAGAGAGTATTTTCACACAGGATTGTACCCTCAGGAGCAAAGCGATGTATCTTGTTGGATTTGGGGTTATAACATGGGTGATATTCAAATATCAAACAGAATTTTATGGATCAAAGCCATATTCTGATGCATTAGCCAAATAATGAAACATTTTAAACAGTGAGAATAAGGGTGATTATTTTCACCTATTAGTCAGTCCACAATGTTTACTAACCTAATAATGTTTAGAGACTGGGCAGCCAGTGGGCTAGAGAAATTGAGATTTCAGTTTTGAATACCACGTTCTGCTTTTTTATAATCTAGTCAAGTCTTTCAAGGCTTCTTTGAATGTTCCCTTCATAATCTGGACATTTTTGTTTACTGCTCCTTGCATTTAATATGCTTACTAAGAGCAACTCAGTTTAGTAAGAGTTTGTCCTAACTCTTAGAGGAAAAAAAAGGAATGAGATCAGAGAAGAGATCCTTGTCTGCAGGCTGGCACCTGGGACTCTTGTAACCAATAAACTGAACCTAGGTTTGGAACTTGAGGCTAAAGATGGCTGTAAGAATGAGAGTCAGTATTAACTGGGTATTTATTATGTGATTAGTGTTAAGTGTGTTACCTATTGTGATAGTTTTATGTGCCAGCTTGACTGGGCTAAGGGATATTTGTATAGCTGGTAAAACATCATTCCTGGGTTTTTCAGTGATGGTGTTTCTGGAAATGATTAGTATTTGAGTCAGTGGATTGAGTAAATGTGATTCATCCTCACCAGTGTGGGTGGGTATCATTCCATCCATTGAGGATGCAAACAGAACAGAAAAGTAGAGGAAGGACAAATTCTCTCTTCTTGAGCTGGGTAGTCCATCTCCTCCTGCCCTTGGACATGGGAATTCCTGGTTCTTGAGATTTTGACTGTTAANGGCCCTTAGATCTATTTCTCACTTCCACTGTATAATCATAAGGGATTTGATTGAGGTCATACCTGAATGACCTTCATACATGTCTGTATATCCTATTAGTTCTGTTCCTCTGGAAATACACATGTACTCTCTCTATTAATCCTCAAAGAGTCTCCATAGATAGAACCATTATTTTTTCTAGTTTGCATATGAGAAAAGTGAGCCCTAAAGGGCTTGGTAATTTTCATATAGAGATACTGTTGACAAGTAGCAGGGCTGGGATTAGAATCCTTTGTCTCACTTTAGAACTTAAACTGGACTCTGGTGTGTGAAATTACTTCTACTTTTATGATGACTGATTTAGAAGACACCATTTGCCCTTAAGAGATATTCAGATATATCCTCTAAACTGGAGGTTGAGTTCTGTGTCAAAGTTCAGTCACTCAGATTATAGAGTGTTAAACTACTGACATAACCCCTTCTTGAAGAAACTCTAAAGGCAAGTGAGAATCAAATAAAATACTGGCACCAGAATGAATCCCACTTGACAGCTTCACCTTTGTTTCTTCTAAGACTGTGCCTTAGTTTAATTTACTTCTATAAATATTAATTAAAAAAATAAGTATACAGTCCAATACTATGATAAGTAATTCAGTAATAGTGCTAAGGAAAGCAAGTTAATAAAAGCAATACATGCTTGAAACAGGCAAATATAGGAGATCAGATTTGAGTCAAAATAAACAATATAATTCACTTAGTTTCCCAAACAATTTTGCATTAACATGTCCCACAGAAGGAGTTTCTTTGGTTTCTGGGTGATCTGATAAAGGGATATTTTTTAAGTATCTGGCTTGAATAGTTGCTTTTGCCCACCTGTTGCTCTGCACGTCACAGGCCTATGAGCCCTGTACTCGCAAGCTTCAAGACTGAAGAAAGAGCTTGGAGTTGGTGACAGAGACATTAATGGTTTAGTGGATAGGAGGCTCTTACATGTCTGAAGCAAAGTATTGGAGTGACACCCCACAGTGTGCATTGGATGGTGGGCAGGACATGGTGGCAGTCTTGACTCCTTAGGTTGAGGTGAAATGGAAGGGGTAGAATTGATGTCAGGGTGGCTCATCAGCTATCAGAGAAACTAGCAGAGAAGCATGTTGCTCACTGCCCTTCGGATAAGAACAATCACTATCTGGGCCTGGGGAAAGTATGTAGAAAGGTCAGTCTTATGAGTGGGGTGTAAATGAAGCAGGTACTGGTCAAGCAGGGAGCAAGAGAACAGCCATCTTTGCTGGTCTGAACATATACCACCACTGAGTTCACCCTGGAGGAAACTAGCTGAACCATTAGCTGAGCCTCATACTTGTTACTCAGTAAATATGAGCCCCTAAAGGGATAACTTTTGCATGTACATATACTGTTGACAAGTAGCAGGGCTGGGATTAGAATCCTCTGTCTCACTTTAGAACTTAAACTGGACCCTGGTGTGTGAAATAAACTGCAAAAGGTCAGTTTAAGGACATCACTGAATGGCTCCACTGAATCAGATAAATTAACAAAGGGCTGAGGGATTTTGAGCCTTCCAAGAAAGAAGTATAACCACTGGAATTTATAGAACATATTTGTTTCTGCTGCCTATATTAAAATAACATTTGATGAAGATTTTTAAAGCCTAAACCCTTACTCTTGATTTTTTTTTAAAAATCTTATTATCAAACCACAGTTTGTGAAGTGACACTTGAAATGTTTCTGGATTATCCTTTAGATCATAGGGCTTCCCTGATAGCTCAGTTGGTAAAGAATCCACCTGCAATGCAGAAGATCCTGGTTCGATCCCTGGATCAGGAAGATCTGCTGGANAAAAATCTTATTATCAAACCACAGTTTGTGAAGTGACACTTGAAATGTTTCTGGATTATCCTTTAGATCATAGGGCTTCCCTGATAGCTCAGTTGGTAAAGAATCCACCTGCAATGCAGAAGATCCTGGTTCGATCCCTGGATCAGGAAGATCTGCTGGAGGAGGGACAGTCTACCCACTCCAGTATTCTTGGGCTTCCTTTGTGGCTCAGCTAGTAAAGAATCTGCCTGCAATGCAGGAGATCTGGGTTCAATTCCTGGGTTGGGAAGATCCCCTGGAGAAAAGAAAGGCTACCCACTCCAGTATTCTGGCCTGGGGAATTCCATGGACTGTATAGTCCATGGAGTCACAAAGAATCTGACACAACTGAGTGGCTTTCACTTTAAATCATCATCTGCCTGTTTAAATATACAGTCCCTAAAATCCTTCGATTGAATTTATCAGAAATAGAACTGACCATTTGTTTTGGAATCAGTGCCAGTCTGCAGGGGCTGTTATGAAGACATTTGACTTTGTTGTTGTTGTTGTTGAAGCCTCTGTGGGTTGTGATAAGGTATCATTTGGACGGTGAATTCTGTGTGTCAAGGAGAATGGACTCTGAATTCAGACCCAGTTGCTGGCAAAGCAGACTTGTGCAGGTACAGCTGTGCTAAATGCAAGGAGGTATGTATTAACAAGTATAAGAACTGACAAGGATGGTTCTTTTTATATTGTGATCATGATCATATAAGGGAGAAAACTCAATGCAGGAGGAATGCCTATTTGTGAAAGAAATTTGTGTAGACATGATATGTGATATGGATTTTCCATCCTGTGCTTCTGTGCACTCATCACAATCAAGTGAATGAATTCTAGAACCTTCTTTAGTTATTAATGAGCTTGTTTGGATTCAAATTTGAGCATCATTTATGAGCAATACCATCTCCTGCAAGTGGCCATTATTTCTGAGTTTTCTGTAAATTGAATATCAGTCAGAGTTTACTCTTGCCTTTTAAGGAGAGGTCTTAAAGATTCAGCCTTTGATTGTCATTTTATGAGAAAAGTTTTCTGTTATTATATCCCTTGCTGATCAATAAATGGGCCCAGGACATGCAACTCTTAGAGGTTCACCTCTACTTTTTACCCTCAGATTGACCTGAACCATTGATTGAATAATTTTTCAAGGAAAGAGAGAGCTTGAGGCCTGGGATGGTTTCCTTGCAATGTTTCTAGAAAGGATAAAACAACCACAAAAAAGCCAGTGTGTGAAATAATAGCTTTCCAACTTAATTATTGTAATAAAAATAAAATCAATCGAATTTATGAAGATCCTCCTAACTTCCCCATATTTTATGTACATTCTCTTTCAATGTAACAATTTCTGTAAGGTAGTTGGTGTTATTATGATTTTATGGATCAGGAGGCAAAATCTTCTTAAAGGTAGGTAAGTTGTCTAAGACCACAGCTAATCTGCCTGCATAGCCTTTTCCTAGTCTGAGGATACTCCTTGCAACCACAAACCAGCTATTAATTGAAAATAGTCATTTGGATGCACACACACACAATCTCTCTTGAGTTTAACAGCATGTTCCCAACATGATAACTATAGCACATGTCACATATTCCTATTACACCAGACAAGTTCTAGTGTGACACCACTATAATCTGGGTTGAGAAGTACTGTTTGTATGTAGAGATCAGGATGTAGAAACTCCCTGCTAAGAGCAAAGAGCAGAAGTGAGCCCACTGGGTTGGAATAGAAAACATTGCACAGTTCTTAGTCATCCCACAGTTGTAAAGGAGCTGATCAAACTCAGTGGGAAAAAGCAGGGCGCACCATCAGAAGCATCCAAAGCATTCTCTTTTTCTCTCTGAGATAGTCAGTTGTTTACTTTACTCAGGTTGCAAAGGTATATCACTATGAGTAAAACCAGGCTGCTCAAAGGAGCAAAGATACATCCTCTGTTATTAATACAAATCCAGGCAGTACAGAGTGGCTGCTGTGTGTACTCTTGAGTTAAGTTCAAGATTGGGAACTCATGTACATCTGAGATGGAAAATTTTAATTAATAAAAAAAAGAAAAAGAACCTGAACTTCAGAAAAAAAAAGAGAGAGAGAGAGAAAGAAAGAAAGAAAAATAGATTCAAGGGATTAGATCTGATAGACAGAGTGCCTGAAGAACTATGGATGGAGGTTCGTGACACTGTACAAAGAAAGGGATCAAGACCATCCCCGAGAAAAAGAAATGCAAAAAACCAAAATGGCTGTCTCAGGAGGCCTTACAAATAGCTGTGAAAAGAAGAGAAGCAAAAAGCAAAGAAGAAAAGAAAAGATATACCCATCTAAATGCAGAGCTCCAAAGAATAGCAAGGAGACATAAGAAAGCCTTCCTTGGTGATCAGTGCAAAGAAATAGAGGAAAACAATAGAATGGGAAAGACTAGAGATCTCTTCAAGAAAATTAGAGATACCAAGGAAACATTTCACACAAAGATGGGCTCAATAAAGGACAGAAATGGTATGTATCTAACAAAAGCAGAAGATATTAAGAAGAGGTGGCAAGAATATACAGAAAAACTGTACAAAGAAGATCTTCACGACCCAGATAATCATGATGGTGTTATCACTCACCTAGAACCAGACATCCTGGAATGTGAAGTCAAGTGGACCTTAGGAAGCCCACTTGAACAAAGCCCACTACAAACAAAGCTAGTGGAGGTGATGGAATTCCAGTTGAGCTATTTCAGATCCAGAAAGATGATGTGTGAAGTGCTGCACTCAATATGCCAGCAAATTTGGAAAACTCAGTAGTGACCACAGGGCTGGAAAAGGTCAGTTTTCATTCCAATCCCAAAGAAAGGTAATGCCAAAGAATGCTCAAACTACCACACAATTGCACTTGTCTCTCACGCTAGTAAAGTAAAGCTCAAAATTCTCCAAACCTGGCTCTAACAGTACGTGGACCGTGAATTTCCGGATGTTCAAGGTGGATTTAGAAAAGGCAGAGGAATCAGAGATCAAATTGCCAACATCCATTGGATCATTGAGAAAGCAAGAGAGTTCCAGAAAAACATGTATTTCTGCTTTATTGACTATGCCAAAGCCTTTGACTGTGTGGATCATGAAAAATTCTATGAAAAATGAATTAAGGAGATGGGAATATCAGACCACCTGACCTGCCTCTTGAGAAATCTGTATGCAGGTGAGGAAGCAACAGTTAGAACTGGACATGGAACAACAGACTGGTTCCAAATAGGGAAAAGAGTACATCAAGACTGTATATTGTCACCCTGCTTACTTATCTTCTATGCAGAGTACATCATGAGAAACGCTGGACTGGATGGAACACAAGCAGGAATCAAGATTGCTGGGAGAAATATCAATAACCTGAGATATGTAGATGACACCACCCTTATGGCAGAAAGAAAAGAAGAACTAAAGAGCCTCTTGATGAAAGTGAAAGAGAAGAGTGAAAAAGTTGACTTAAAGCTCAACATTCAGAAAATTAAGATCATGGTATATAGTCCCATCACTCCATGGCAAATAGATGGGGAAACAGTGGAAACAGTGATAGACTTTATTTTGGGGGGCTCCAAGATCATTGCAGATGGTGATTGCAGCCATAAAATTAAAAGACACTTACTCCTTGTAAGAAAAGTTATGACCAACCTAGACAGTATATTCAAAAGCAGAGACATTACTTTGCCGACTAAGGTCTGTCTAGTCAAGGCTATGGGTTTTCCAGTAGTCATGTTTGGAAGAGTTGGACTATAAAGAAAGCTGAGCACCAGAGAATTGATGCTTTTGAACTGTAGTGTTGGAGAAGACTCTTGAGAGTCCCTTGGACTGCAAGGAGATCCAACCAGTCCATTCTGAAGGAGATCAGCCCTGGGATTTCTTTGGAAGGTCTGATGCTAAAACTAAAACTCCAGTACTCTGGCCACCTCATGCGAAGAGTTGACTCATTGGAAAAGACTCTGATGCTGGGAGGGATTGGGGGCAGGAGAAGGGGATGACAGCGAATGAGATGGTTGCATGGCATCACCGGCTCAATGGACGTGAGTTTGAGTAAACTTCCGAAGTTGGTGATGGACAGGGAGGCCTGTCGTGCTGCAGTTCATGGGGTTGCAAAGAGTTGGACACAACAGAGCAACTGAACTGAACTGAGTTATAGGAGATAAAAACAAGTTTAGGTTTTGTCCGTGGTGAGGAAAAGGGATCTAGTGAATATTTCTTTATCTCTTATCCATTTAGGCAAGATTATGTTTCTCTGCGCGTCAGGCTGCCGTAGCATGTTGTAATTTACGTAGCTCAGCTTTTCAAATTTCTCAGATGATTGCCTCTTTTCCATTCCGGTTGACTTTTCATATATAGCCCAATACTCCTTCCATCAGCTCTTCTATCACCTGTTCAGTTGACATGTACCTAAATGTCTTCCTCAAGGGCAAAGGCAGCTACCCTTCTGTTATCTTCTAGAAGATTAGACAAGGGAACAGAGGGAACCAGATCCCACTGAGAGAGACACCAGCTGGATTAGTGCTTTTCACAGGGAAGGGCCTGGGGTCAGAGCTGTGCAGCTGTCAAGAGTGTAACCTCACGTCACAGTGCAGGGGCTCTGTTATGCCGTGGGAAATCCCAGAAGCCCTGCTGGAGGTGAATGAGTCATTGGGAGCCTATTTCTGCTGCTGGAGTCCTGATCTGTCAGGAAGTTGGTTGTCACGCAGGCACGTTCCTAAGTGTCCATCGATGACTGAGCCCCACAGAGGACCCTCCCTTAAGTTCCTGTCACACAAGCCAAAAATAAGCTGAGGAAGCATATCACAAACTACGTGAAAAATGCTTCAGAGAAAGCATTTGGATTTCATAAGTTGAATTAGAACCCAATCTCTGGCTTAGCTTTTGACCCCAGATGAATTCCTTGCTTCAGGGTTTCAGTGTCTCTGGCTTGATTATGGGAGAGAGAGATCATTAGAAGTTATCTTAGCAATGAGGGGTTCTGCATTTGCTTACATTGTATAGTCTGTCAAAGTAGAAGACAAAACTGTGTGTATTTTGGATTTCCCATCTATTCTTTCTCAGTGATCTGATATAAAGTGCGTTTAAGAGTATTGTCCTCGGACTAGGATTTAGTCTTAACCATCATTCTCAATACTCAAAGTGGCTAGAAGAGCTTATTCTTCTCCTTACTTGATCCACTTGGTCAACGTTAACTGGTGCTTCACTCAGAGCAGTGGTACCCCATGAGGTATAAGTTGAAGACACGCAGATTGACCTTGGTTTTCCATCGTTTTGATGTATTGAGAGTTAATGAATGATTCTGTTGAACAAATATGTAAATGTTCACACTTTTGAATCCTACTGGTATTCCTTTCCAAAACAATTATGGAAGAAAGTGAACCTCAGATAACAGTAACATTAGATCCATTGCATTTAGGGGGGAAAATGGCATAGGTTGTGCTGGGGTTGAGGATATTAAAAATAAATCAGCTGTGTCCCCACTTTCATAAAGATCATAGTCCACATGAGGTGGTATCATGTGAGTTGGATTTGTGAGTTGAGACATATAAATAGTTAACCCTAGAGCAAAGGNCATTAGATCCATTGCATTTAGGGGGGAAAATGGCATAGGTTGTGCTGGGGTTGAGGATATTAAAAATAAATCAGCTGTGTCCCCACTTTCATAAAGATCATAGTCCACATGAGGTGGTATCATGTGAGTTGGATTTGTGAGTTGAGACATATAAATAGTTAACCCTAGAGCAAAGGAGTGAACTCCGGGAGTTGGTGATGGACAGGGAGGCCTGGCATGCTGTGATTCATGGGGTTGCAAAGAGTCGGACACGACTGAGTGACTGAACTGAACTGAGAGCAAAGGAAGAAACCACAAAGTGGATAATGGATAACCAAGATGGGGGTTGATTAGAATGGATGGAGAAAGATTTTGAAGATGACTGAGAGGTGACCAAGAGACTGAATTTTAAATAATAAATGGGGTCCCATCACATAAGGTGATGAAGTGAGAGGAAAGAATATGAACAAATGCACATAGAACATGCATAAAGCCTTCAGAAAACTATGAGCATTCAAGATTCACTAAGAACATGAAATGTGGCAGATGGAGATGAGACCGAAAACATCAGTGAGAACAAGATTCTGGCAGGGTTTCTACACCAGTACTTGGAATTCTTAAAAACATATTTATTTCTTTGATTGTGTTGGGTCTTAGTTGTGATGCTCAGGGTCTTCACTGTGCATTCGGGATCTTTTGTATCAGTGCCTAGACTCTAGTTGTGGCCCTTGGACTCCAGAGTGTGCAGGGTCAGTAGTTATGGTTAGTAGGCTTAGTTGCTCTGCAGTATGTGGGATCTTAGTTTCCCAACCAGGAATGGAACCCATGTCCCTTGCCTTGCAAGGCAGATTCTTAACCACTGGACCACCAGGAAAGTCCCCAGTACTTGGAATTTTGAACTTCAACCTATAGGCAGTGTGTGGTCACTGTGGACTTTAGGAAGGAAAATTTTGTGACACCAGCTGCAATTTCTATTGCTGACTTGCCATCATTAATTTTAAGGTAAAAAAAGACTAGAGCATGCATCTGGTCCCACCTTTCACTTTTCTCAGATCTGAATGGGATGTAGAAACTGTGGGAACTCATCACAAGAAAATAACAGCCTTTCTAATATGATTTCCTACTCACTTATTACCTATCCCTAAAAAATATCAGCTAACTTTACTTCATTTGATAATACTGAGCCACTAACCAAAATTGATATTGACAACGCTATAGCATACAGGCAGCAGGTGACCTCTATCTTCTCATTTTTTGGTTCCTTCCAACTTCACCACTGAACTATAAAAAGAAGTTGAGAGGCCACTTGAGGCCAGAGGTAAAACTGCTCTAGATGGAGACAGAACAGAAATGCAAAAGAGGGCTCAACATTTACCCCTCCCAGGGAAAATGCAGACAAAACTGTTTCCTTATGAACTTTGATCTAAAGAGGGGCCACAAGGCCCACCGTATGTCCTTGCCCTGGTGCAGGGGAAAGAGCTCAAGGCCAGGAGTTGAGGCTGGTGTCCTAATACAGTTTTTCACATTGAAATGTATAAACTTGGACAAGTCTTTTGATTTTTTAGAATCTATAATGTTCTTGTATTTAAATTGCATGGAATACTAACTGTCCTACTATATAAGTTTTCCAGGGCTACCATAACAAAACAACATAGGTTAGGTTGTTTAAACAGCAAAATTTTAGTTTTTCTCATTTCTGGAGGCTAGAAGTCCAAGATCAAAGTGTTGACAGGTTCGCAGATGGTCACTTTATCATTGTATCCTCATTTGGTCACATCCCTCTGTCTGTGTCTCTGTCCTAATCTTATCTTCTAGTGTCCTTTTAAGGACACTAGTCATATTGAATTGAAGTCCACCCCAATGACCTCATTTGACATCAGTTACTCCTTTAAGGACCCTGTCTCCAAATGTAGTTACATTCTGAGGTACTGTGTATGAGGATAACACGTGAATTTTAGGGGGAGGACACAGTTCAGCCCATTAACACCTGCTTACATTCTGGTGATTGCTTTTAAGTGGCCAGTAAGATGATGTCATTTGGGTAAGCATAAATCTTATTGTGAATCTGGAGTATTTGTGATTATGGTTGCCTTTGGTTATAGTTCTACAGTTGATTGAGTCCTCCTTTGGGCCTAACGACCTATTTTCTTTACTACGTTAGAAAGCTGATGGAGGTCTCTGGGGTTAATTTTTCCTTCAGATATAAACCCACCTACTTTTGATTATGCACACTTGCATGCTATCCGTTCTCCTATTTTATTTTAACCTATGTTGCTAGATTTTACCAATATTCATTTCTTCTCTGCTTATGAGCACATAGAATACTATACTTCTGAGTCCCTTTATATCTTCCCCATATTATGAAATATAATGTCATTCTAAGGAGATGGACAAACTTGTAAAGAAAGTAGTGAGCCTGATAGCCTTAGAGAAGACCATGCATTAGTAAGAGGTTAGAAGGGATCACACGGTACCACAGCGAAAGTTTGGGACATAGGGTCCACAGCTGCCACTCCTGGGATCTCAAGTGCCAGGAGAAGGCTGCCTGTCCGTTCCTTTCATATGGCTGTGGGTGAACCTCACAGATCAACTTTCTCTCTTTACCAGCTGGTTCTTTGCCACCTTCGCCTCTCTTCAAGCAGCCTCCTCTTGCCATCAGACACCACTCAGGCAATTCTGTAGTCAGTAAACAACTATTTGTAAAATCTGCCTTGCTCTTTAAACTCCTCTTGCAATTGTTATTTGTATTCATTGTCTGTCTTCAAATTGTTGCTTAATAATTTCTTTATATTAGGGTACATATTTGTTGCATTACAGAAGGAAAATGCAGTAAAAATCTGAAACTATACAGTACTGTTGGGTTGGGCATATAACAATACCCACTGAGGTGTGCAATAAGTATTAAATAATTAGACAGTGGGTAAATTGTTATATGGGGTCGCAAAGAGTCAGACAGGACTGAGCGACTGAACTGGCTAACTGAAATTGTTATGTAGATGTCACAAAATATTGTAGTAATACTGGGGGAAAGTGGTTAAGAACACAGGGTACTGTTTTTTTCATATTTAAAGTAAAGAAGAATAGGCTCCTACTATAAACATTCACTAGGAGGTTTTTAGGGATAGATTTGATTTGGATAGTAGGGGATTCCTGTATTCAACTTAGAAATTTAAAATTCATGACAAACTTTGATTTTTCATAATGGTGTATGTAACTTATTTATGCTAGGGAAAGAATAGGAGAAAACGCTTGTCAAATATCTTTCTTATTTTCTCATGTTCTGAAGCATATTTAATAAGATTTGTGGTTGGAGAAAGGTGGAGAGAAGGAAGAGGATGGAGAACGGAACTGCTTTCTGGTGTGCATGCGTATGTGCGTATGTGTGTGCATGTGTGTATGTGTGTGCGTGTGTGTGTGTGTGTGTGTGTGTGCGTGCGTTCTGACTCTGCAATTCTATGGACTGCAGCCCACCAAGCTCCTCTGACCATGGGATTTCCCAGGCAAGAATATTGGAGTGGGTTGCCATTTCTTCCTCTAGGGGATCTTCTCTACCCAGGGACTGAATCCATGTCCCCTGTGTCTCCTGCATTGGCAGGCAGATTCTTTAAAACATCCTCAAAATAACTAAGAACAGCCTTGACATTGTACATTGAAAAGGTATTAGTGGAGAGTATACACAGTGGGTCCTTTTCAACAACTCAAATATTCAGCCTGATTTTATTATTCACTTTCTCCAACGAAACACACTGGCTTAGAAAGTATACTCCTGCAAATTCCGTTTGAGGACTTCATGGAGTTTATACTATTAATAGTCTCTATGCTTATTTTACTTTATTCTTTTCTGTGTACATTCCCCAGTCTCCACTTGTGGAAAACACTTATGGGAAAATATGACAGCAGTAAATACATTCAATGCTTCTCACATGACTAATAAGTTAATAGCCTATTTTGAGTAGCTGCAATTTTGAGTTTTGCCAAGGTTTTTCTTCCCTTTTCAGTCTTGCTTAACTTCAAAATAGACTTGTTTGACTTTGAAGAGATGGCCCTTTTGTCAGACTGTAAGCTTCTCAATGAATGATTTTGTTGAATGTGTTTGAGGTCAGATTTTGTTTGTCTCCATTTCATTTGTTTTTTATTATTTTATATTCTACCTCAGCCTCAATTCTTCTCCAATTGATAGACTCAGCAACAACCTTCTCCACTGCCCAGTATAGACTGTAGGGAGGAAGTCTGACATTACCTTAAGCAAATATCATAAATGGCTCTCTGAGGCAAGATTTGTGGATAGGAAAACTGGTTATTAAAACTCAAGCTTTATTCCTTGGAAAGGAATATATAAAAGATTGGATCAATTTCCATTTAGGAAACCAACCTAAGAAAGGGTCCTTTGCCATAGGAAAGGGTACTTCGTGGGAAATTTTCCTAATTACTAGGCTGTTGTTCTGTTTATTACACCATATGTTAAGGAATCTTTATTTCCAGTTGCAAAGAAAAAATCTTATTGAGTCAGAGGTGAAATAGTTATACTATGGAATTCTGTTTACATTTCTTATAGTATTTTTTAAGAAATTTTATTTTTGTCACTCATTTATGAGCCAGTTTGGTGAAGTGGAAAGAACATTGGACTTAGAGCCAAATAATCTACAAAAATCAGCTAACGTATCTTTCCCTGAAAATATGGCTCTTGAGGAGACAATGAGATATTCTAATTGCCAGTCCTTGTAGTTTTTATCAAGCTAGAAACTTCACAGATCCCTTTAACTCTAAGCCTTGATATCTTCCTCCATAAAACAGAACGGTTAGGTAACAACTGAGCAATCTCTGGCTTTCTCACTCTCACATTGTTTTTTGTTTTTTTTTTAAACTGGAAGAGGTAAGTAGAGTCAGATGTGATATNTTTATCAAGCTAGAAACTTCACAGATCCCTTTAACTCTAAGCCTTGATATCTTCCTCCATAAAACAGAACGGTTAGGTAACAACTGAGCAATCTCTGGCTTTCTCACTCTCACATTGTTTTTTGTTTTTTTTTTAAACTGGAAGAGGTAAGTAGAGTCAGATGTGATATTGAGATTTATAGTAAGAAGTGTGTATTTGGTCTTCATTCAAGTTTATGGCACAGAGCTCCTAAAACCCTTGAAGTTCTCCATGCTGAGAGTAATAAAGATGTCTTTTGTTATGTTAATGAAGTGACTTCCTAAGGCCTGTTCCAGTTGCCAGGGAAATCAACAAAGAGAATTAGGGGGTGGAACTTTCATTCCCTCCACACCCACCTTCAGAGNAGTAATAAGTGTGTATTTGGTCTTCATTCAAGTTTATGGCACAGAGCTCCTAAAACCCTTGAAGTTCTCCATGCTGAGAGTAATAAAGATGTCTTTTGTTATGTTAATGAAGTGACTTCCTAAGGCCTGTTCCAGTTGCCAGGGAAATCAACAAAGAGAATTAGGGGGTGGAACTTTCATTCCCTCCACACCCACCTTCAGAGAGGAGAGTCCGGTTGGAGATTTAATTCAATAACAACCAATAGCTCATGATTTAGTTAATCATACTTATGTGATGAAAATGAAAGTGAAGTCGCTCAGTCCTGTCTTTGCGACCCCATGGACCTGTAGCCCGCCAGGCTCCTCCATCCAGGGGATTCTCCAGGCAAGAATGCTGGAGTGGGTTGCCATTCCCTTCTCCAGGGAATCTTCCTGACCCAGGGATCAAACCCTGGTCTCCTGCACTGCAGGCAGACTCTTTACCGTCTGAGCCACCAGGGAAGTTATGTGATGAAGCCTCCATTAAAACCCCATAAGACAGGGTTCAGAGAACTTCCAAGCTGTTGAACAGCTGGAGGTACTGGGTAGGTGGCATTGTACAGAGGGCAAGGACGCTCCAAGCCCCTTCCCACATAGCTTACCCTGTGCTGGAGTTATATCCTTTTACAATAAACCAACAATCTAGTAAGTGAATTGTTTGTCCAGATTTGGTGAAAATTCATCAAACTCTAGGAGGTTCTATATAGGTTTTCAGGTCTATAGTTGGTGGCTCAGAAGCACATGTTAGACCTTACGGTCTTTTCCTAGGACCCGTCACTCCAAAGATCACCGAGACTCGGATTTGATGCAAACAGCAAGAGGATCTATTGGACTGGCGCACCGGGGTTCAGTCANCAAAGAGCAGTAAACAACATTAGCTCTTACTTTTATGTAACAGGTTGGCAACATTTTATGATCCAAATAGCTGGCACCAGAATTCCTCTTGGGAAAGGAACTGTCTTTCCCTGAGAAAATTCCTTGATAAGGCTTTCTAGATCCCTTTGGACCTGCATGCTGGTTGGTACCAAGGCTTCTCTCAGGAGAGTTTTGCACCACGGTTAAGCCGGCTACAGTTCATAGGGTCGCAAAGAGTCAGACACGACTAATCATGGTATGCGTTCACACACACACACACACACACGCGCGCGCGCGTATAACTGAATTGTTAGACCTTACGGTCTTTTCCTAGGACCTGTCGCTCCAAAGATCACCGAGACTCAGATTCAATGCAAACAGCAAGAGGATTTATTGGACCGGCGCGCCGGGGTTTAGTCACCTCCAGGGAGGGACGAACCCCGAACAGTCGTTACAGAGCATTTTTAAGCACAAAAACCACAAACGGGTTCAGCTAGGGTGGGAACAGTCTGATTGGTGCGCAGGTCCTGACCTTTACAGGGATAGGCTCGTTTGCTACCAGGTCTAAACGGCTGGTCGGGGCCACATTCTGACGGCCTGGAAAAACAACTTCTTGGAAAGTCCCCGAAGGGAAAACAACCCCTGAGAGAGCCTAAAGGCCATATTGCATGAGATAAGAACCTGCCATATTGCATGAGATAAGAACCTGCTCTCAAGGGTTTAGCAAAAATTTTAACTTTTCCTCTCAGAATCACATTGCCATATAGCAAAAATTAACACGATATAGTAAATCAACTATACTTCAACAACATAAAATTTTTTTAAAGTACTACAATGCCAAGAAACAACAAAAAATTAGCAGTTTGAAATATTAAGAGAACTTGAAGTGAAGTGAACGTTGCTCACTTTCACATCATGTCTGACTTTTTTTTGACCCTATGGACTGTAAGCCTGCCAGGCTCCTCTCTCTGTGGGATTCTCCAGGCAGGAATACTGGAGTGGGTAGCCATTCCCTTCTCCAAGGGATCTTCTTGATCCAGGGATTGAACCCAGGTCTCCTGCATTGCAGGCAGATTCTTTACCATCTGAGCCACCTGGGACGATTATTTAATCCAGCCCCTGTCATTTTGAAGATAAGGAAACAGACCTGNTAAGCCTGCCAGGCTCCTCTCTCTGTGGGATTCTCCAGGCAGGAATACTGGAGTGGCTAACCATTCCCTTCTCCAAGGGATCTTCTTGATCCAGGGATTGAACCCAGGTCTCCTGCATTGCAGGCAGATTCTTTACCATCTGAGCCACCTGGGACGATTATTTAATCCAGCCCCTGTCATTTTGAAGATAAGGAAACAGACCTGAAAAATCTGCTTTATTTTCACAGGTGACATAACTAGTTAGAGGCATAGCTAGTGTTAGAATCTGGTTCATCTAAACACTGGAGATAAGTGATGGCAGCCTGTGAAATGTTCAGTTCAGTTCAGTTCAGTCGCTCAGTCGTGTCTGACTCTGAGACCCCATGAATCACAGCACGCCAGGCCTCCCTGTTAGTTACAATGAATTGTAAGACTGTACTGTATGCTCAGATTTGGGCATTTCTTTCAAGTCTGGATAAGGCATAGTGCTTTCTGGCAGAAAGGGATTTACTGATTAGAAACCATGAGACTAACGAAAAACCACTATGAATAGGAAGGAGACTCTATGTATCTCTAGAACTCCAGAAGGAAGAGTTCATAAAGAAAGAAAAAGGAATCCAGAATGAGGAAGACAACCAAACAAAAGCAGGACAGGAAAAGTCTTAATAATTTCCATCATTAGCATTTTCTGAATGAAAAAAAAAAAGTTCTACATCACCAGGACAGATTAAAATCTCTTCAAAGATAAGGAGACTAGAGAGGAAAAAAGGGAAGAAAAGCTGAGACAAAAGGAAAAGACTCCCAGAGGAAATGACAGCAGAATGAGGCAGGCAGCCACAGCAGGAGAAGACAAGGGGACAGCAAGACGGAAAGAAAGAATGCAAAGCCCACATCAAAGTGTCCCCACCCCCAGCCCCTCACCCCCGNGGGGACAACAGAGGATGAGATGGCTAGATGGCATCACCGACTCGATGGGCGTGAGTCTGAGTGAACTCCGGGAGTTGGTGATGGACAGGGAGGCCTGGCGTGCTGTGATTCATGGAGTTGCAAAGAGTCGGACATGACTGAGCAACTGACCTGAACTGAAGACATTTGAGCATACGATTATTTCGGTTATGAGCAGTGCTGCCTTAACTGTTGCCACAAAATGAGACTAAAACAAGGTAAATTTAGTAAAGGCCAGGTGATGTTACAGTTCTGAAGTCCTTTAACAGAGGAAAAGTAGTTGGATATAGGTTTATCACATAACACATGGTATATAGTACCAAACTAGGACAGTCCTATGACAAAAATGTTCCATATCCTTGCTGGAGCAGAAGAGGTTCAATTTCAGCCCTGTAGTGTTTCAGTCACATTCAGTTACTGCTGTTAATTTGAATATTGCATTTTGGTGACAATATATCTGTAAATTTGTATGTAACTTGTCTTGTTATGAATATGTATGCGTGTGTGTGTGTGTTCAATATAGATCAATCTCAAAGGTATTAGGAAGCTATTCTTGTGATCAGTATGAAAATAGGAAGAGCTGGGAACAAGGCAGGTGCAATCATGATGGTTAGAGCGAGTTTGTGCTGGTTGACACAAAGATTCCCCAGTCTCTGGGCTGATATTTCCTGTGTTGGGGCAGTGACTGGCTGAAATTTAGCCTCACATGTCCTCTCTACTGGACACTCTTGTTCAGAAGTACACTCCTGCCCTGAGTGAAAGAGAATGAACTTGAGAGATAATGTGTCCATATAATCTTTGAGTCCTGGTAGCTGATTAAATCTGGGGATCAAATATTACTCCCGACTTCTGGCTTTGGTTGGTAAAGAATCCGCCTGCAATGTGGGAGACCTGGGTTTGATCCCTGGGTTGGGAAGATCTCCCAGACAAGGTAACAGCTACCTGCTCCAGTATTCTGGCCTGGAGAATTCGTATAGTCCCTGGGTTGGCAAAGAGTTGAATATGACAGAGCGAGTTTCACTTTCGCTTCTGGCTTTGGTAACTATTGTTTTAAAACACTCTCTGATTCATTGAATCCTTCACACCAGTCACAATACCTTAATATTGACTTTGGGAAAACTTTGGTATGGTCAAGAAAAACAAAAACCAAGGAAAGAGTATTTAAAGAGGGAAGAACTGGCAGCCATAGGAAGGGACAAGATGTCCACTACAAAGCAGAAACCTAAAGAACTTAACTTCTTCTTTCCTGTGTGTGTTCATTAGGGGGTGTCATAGGCATGAATCCACAGTGGCCCCTACTGCCCCTTTCAGGGTCTGTGCCAACATGGAAGAGCGTGGTCTAGTGTCACTTGGATGGAGGATGTTTTAATGCCAGCTTCCCTAGAGGTGGACTTAGAGCTATGATGCTGAGAAGCAGGACTCAAAGTTGAATAGAGGAACTGGAAGATGCTTCCTTGGGCATAGGGAAATGGGACAGGGAGACCAAGCAGAATTTAGCTGATCATCCGTCTCTTCACTTCCCAACAGAAGCAGTTAGAGATATTAGGTTTGTGCTGGACACTTCTTAGGTCTTGCAAAGGAAAGATGACAGTCATATAAGAGAACCAAACGCAATATTCTTCATCCTTTGATTGAAAGTGAAAGTTGCTCAGTCGTGTCTGACTCTTTGTGACCCCATGGACTATACAGCTCATGGAATTCTCCAGGCATGAATACTGGAGTGGGTAGCCTTTCCTTTCTCCAGGGGATCTTCCTCTCTTGCATTGCAGATGGATTCTTTACCCGTTGAGCCACAAGGGAAGCCCAAAGAGGCTTTAAAGGAGGATCAATTAGGTCCTTTTTTTTTTTTTTTTTTTTTTTTATGGAAAGGAGGAACAAGATATGCTTAGTGGAAAGGAAAGCAAATTCAGAGGCAAGAACAAACAAGTGGAGTTCAAACACAGCAGAGGTTAACAGCATCTCACAGCTGGTAAAACAATATTACTCTCTTAGTAAATGTTTCCATACCAGAAGCCCCAAAGCACCTAGAGCCTAGAGGTGTCCTGCCCCCTTAGTGGGGGCTTCTTAATGTTGAGCCAGGCTTTTGCTTATTGAGGCCTGATTACTTTGATTCTTTTCATCTTGAGTTCACAGGCTTAGGCAAAGCTGAACAGCTGGTGTGTATTTTTCTCCTCTTGTGATGGTGAGCACTTTAACTATTAGTCTTTGAAGCCTAAAAACACATGGCAGTGGCTTTTACCAATGTCCTGGAGCCCTTAATCAAGTTGATGTTTTGTTTGGTTATGTTATAATAAGATTTAAGGACAGTTTGCATGTCATCCTTGCCCTATAATTGTAGTCATTAAATGCAGCCCAGACAAGGTGTTAAATATTCTTAGACATGGTTTAGTGATGAAATACCAGGTCTTCCTGACGTTAATGGTCTTTGGTGGGACTGACTTAGTAATAGCCATTACATGGCATAAGTCACTGAAATGCTAAAAGGGCCAATTACTGCATGGCGATAGACAAAGCTTTAATATAATGATATATCTGTGCCTTTGTTGTTTTCATATATATTAATGCAGAATACTCATCAGGGCAGTGGCAAGACTAGCTCAAAGTCATGTGACAGCTCTGCCTTAGACAATGAGGACCCAGGTTCCACAGTGTAAGTGGGCCTGTGGGCAATGAGTCACCTTGTCTGTTGGCATATTGTTTTCACCACTGGTTGAACAACCTTGGGCAACTGACTTAACTATTCTCTGAATGTTGACTGATTCATTATAAACTCGGATCATACTGGTGTGTTCTTGTTACAGTGGGGATCATTGGAGAGAGACATTTGTAAATTACATAAGTTAGGCATAAAATAGGTAGAATATTAGTTTATTTATCATTGTTGGACCTGTTACTCTCTTGCACTCTATCTGGATTTTATTTTTGTTTTTGATTTTATTTTTATTCTATAATTTCCAGATATATAGCATTATAATTCAACATGTATATACACTACAAAGTGATTACCACTACAAGTCTGGTTACCATCCATCACTGCACAGTTCTATTCCCTTCTGTCAACCACTAACCTGTTCTTAGTGTCTGAGTTTGTTTTTGTTTTATTTTTCATTTTTCTTAGATTCCACATATGAGTGAAATCATGCAGTAGTTGTCTTTGTCCTTCTGACTTATGTCCCTTAACATAATACCTTCAAGTTCTATCTATGTTGCTGCAAATAACAGGATTTCATTTTATTTTTTTAATGGCTGAGTTATCTGGAATTTAATACAGAGATAATGCTCCCAAGGAATATTTTAAAACCTGTAGAGCTGAGTTGTCCCTGGAAGACAGAGTAAAAGAATAGCATTTCTGAAGAGTTAATACATCGTCATTAGAAATTTAGTATGTAAATTGGCTACTGCCCAACACGCATTCCATGTGTATCCAAGATTTCTTGCTCCACCTCAAGGAATATCTACATTTTGGAGGCCTTGGGTTGAATTGCTATCACCCTCTTGCCCAGGCCACCACTTCGATTCTAAACTCAGCCCCTGATCCTTAGTCTGTAAATCTGACACAAATCCTTTTGATAAGAGAGAAGTTTTGAGATGTTTCATTTGTTAGTTGCAAGCTGCACTGACATGTGTCTAAGGTCTCATTGAATAAAGGTTAAACCTGCAATACATATTTGTTCATGCAGTTCAGACTATTTAAAGTAAAAATTATTCTGGATAATTTAGACCATATGGTCATATCCCACTCTTTTCACCACTGAAGCTCGACATGCATCTATCAATGAGCAGAGCTTCATCCTCACACAAGCCAACCAGCTCTTCTCCCTGCCCCAGAGTTGACTTTGGTCTCTTGCTGGTTCTGAATGTTTGAGGAGCTTGGCTTCAGCCTCTTAAAATACGCTTGTGCTGAGCATCTCCTCCTCTTGAGCCCTGGAGTGCTCAAATGTTAAGATGCCAGAAAGCTAAGGAGGAAGCAGCAAAGAGGACAGAGAAGGATCAACCAACTGAAGCAGGATGATGGTAACCAAGGAGGGTGTGGTTTCCAGGAGGCCAAGTGAAAAAAGATATCAAGGATGCGGGAGGGGCCCTTAATATCAAATACTATTAGTGGATGAAGTAGATGAAAACTAAAAATTGATCATTGTAGTTGGCAATGTTGATTAGATTAGTTTTATGGATGAACTTCATTCTCTCCTAAATTGTAAAATCTCTATAAAGGTAACTGTTTTGTATTTTTTTGCAAATAACCTAAGATTCAAGATACATCATCTGTGCAGATTCACACAGATAGAAAGTGGCAGAATTGAGGCTTGAACCTCATTTCCTGATCCTAAATCCCATTATCTCTCTTGTCAGATGTTATATTTACATTTTCGTTTGACTTTCAGTTATGGGTTACCTTTTCCTAAGAACTCACATATACATTGTGGATGTAAATTTTGTTCCACTTTTATGAATTTTCAGTATTAGTCATTTGGTGGGATAATCTCTTTAGGAAACTCCTATCTAGGAAAAAATCCAGACAAGAGCATGGCTACCTTTAAAAACACAAGCCTCTGAACATTCCTCAATATTGTGTGGAAAGGAGAATGGGAAGAAGAAAATGTTGAGAGAGAGAGGGGTCCCATGCATCCTTACCTGAATCTTTTCCCTGAAGGCAGTTAGCTGCCAAGTGTATATTCAAAGCGTAATGCGCATGAAAAGACTTTGAGTGAGCATCTGTGTACAGTAGTAAAGTACTGGAATTGAGGCACTAGCACCAAGTGGGTCTTTTGCAACTCGATAAATGCCAAGAAAATGGAAAACTCAAATGAGAATGTGCTTGTGGCTTTGGAACAAGGTGAATAGGACTTCTATGATAAGAGACCAATGAATATTTTTGTCAGTTCATGGGCCCAGGCGGTTGAGCAGACCGAAAAATGCCATGGATATTAATTACTTGAGGATAAGAGAAGAACAAGAGGGAGATGGATTTGACTGACTCATTGTTCTCCAATTACTTTTGTCCAACATAGGAATTTCTAATTGTTCATTTTTTCTCACTGAAAAAAGAAGTCAATAGTAATTGTAGAAATGTGGTGATGGCACAAAATGACAGAGAAAAGCAACTATAGTTAACTGGTATATGCATGGAAGTGACTTGCTTCTCACAGTTATCAAATTCACAGTTACCCACCAAATAATTTCAGATCTGAGGTCTTCTTTGTGTATTTTCTTTGCTTTTCCACAAGCCACAAAAGATAGCTGTCATCATGAGTTTTATCAAAACCTGAAAAAATTCATACTCAAAGCTTGGCACCATAGACATCAACAGTAACTTTTAGGATATTCAAGACTGGAAAGAATCTCTTAACTTCATTTTAAGACATTAGATAGCAAAATTCTGCTGCTGCTGCTGCTGAGTTGCTTCAGTCGTGTCCGACTCTGTGCGACCCCATGGACTGCAGCCCACCAGGCTCCTCTGTCCATGAGATTTTCCAGTCAAGAGTACTGGAGTGGGGTGCCATTGCCTTCTCCGAGCAAAATTCTAGAATTGCAAAATTCTAACAAACAGAGTTTACTGAAAACCCAGAGTTAATTAAAACAATCCAAGTCATGAGCTGCTTCAAAGTTTTACAGGGTTGTTTTGGTTAGTTTAAAAACAGACACTTATGCTGAGTTGAAGTGCCTGGTCCATCCAGAACTCTGTGAGTGGCCAGCACAGCCACAAAAATGCTGAAGGGAGCCCATGATCTTGAATTCAGAGCCTGAACGATTGTGCCTATTGTTTGCAAATGTGGTTGGAAACTAGAGCACCGACCTGAAAGAATGAAACCTGCCTGGTAAAGAAAGTAGCTTCAAGAATGGTAGGGACTCAGATTCTAGAGGATTGTAAAGACCCCAGCATGTAAAGTTTATGGATGGATGTTAGACAGTTTATTTGCTAGGGCTTCACGTATTGGTCCAGGGTAGGTGGGGCAGAACGTAATGGCATCAGCTCAAGTAGAACCAGGAATTCATTCACCATTCTGCCATTAAGTAGCTGCTCATCATCTTGGCTCACTCTGAATCTCTCAGTGGTTGTTTCCTGATTGGTAAAATGCGGAGAGAATGATGGTCACTGCCTCTCCCACGATTAATGAGGTGGTATTCACAAAAAGCCTTGTATTCTTAGGAAGGAGTGCTCTGTGGCAAGACGTAATAGGGCAATAACATTAAACATGTTTAAAACACGTGCCTGATGTTACCAAATGGATGCCACGGCTGAACAGTCTCGTATCTCAAATGTAAACCAATGCCTGTGGAACTGCTTATGGGTAACAGATGACAGACTGGATAAGTGAAAGAACTGATCATTATATGGAAGGTAGTTCTTGCTTAAAAACATGCTTTACTCCTACTACTTCAGCCTCAATACACTGAAGACATACTTGAGAAATTCCATTTAGATAATCACTGGCCATTGATGGTGGAAATTAGAAATGGAGAAAAGGATTGTGTCACTGAGTCTGTTTCCTGGGAGACTGTATGGAAGAAGAAACCCCAGGAAACAATGCCTGCAGGTTCCTGCTGTGTGTCAACTCAGCTTCACAAACTTGCCTCTGCAACCGTGGCTGTGATAAACGCCAGACTGAGTCCAGGAGGGCTTCCCCTGGACTCACTCTTCATGGTTGCCTGAGATCTTTTGTACAAGGACCGCATTGCAAATCTGTGGGTTCCATAAGCAGATAGCAAGGCTCTGAATCAGAGTGGCACCTATGACTGCCCTACCATGCTTATGCTGGTTATTCAGATACATTTCCATCATCAGGCAAATAATATGCCAGCTGTTTCCTCAAGAGCATCTTTCCCAGTATTTGGAGGTTCTAGGATTCATTTCATGAATAATTTGCTGAAATTAGATAACTTTATTCCCTTAAATCCTCTAGTGAATTCCCATTACCCTTAGAAAAGAGATCCCATCTTGTTACCATTGCTTCCAAGGACCTGTCCATGCTGGCCTCCAGCCTCCTCTTGGACCAGCTGTCTTATTCACCATGATGCGCCTCAGGCTCATTTACTCCCCGATCTTCTGCCCTTGTTGCTCCTTCAGGTGAAAGTGCTCTGTCCCAGGTTTCCATATGCTAGAAGTTTCACATTGTCAGCTCAAGTGTCACTTTTGCAAAGAGACCTTTCAGGACCATCTGATCTAACATCCTACCCTCCCCTTCCAATTTTTCATCTTATCACCCCATCAGACTATTTTTCAAAGCACTAACACCAAGTGCAATTATTATACTCATTTGTTTCTTGATTATCGTTTCCTTCTCATGAAAATAGAGAGCTTGACAGTCTTCACCAGTCTTCACCAGTCTTCTAGCCCTTGTGCCTGGGAAGCACATGGGACATAGTGGACTCTTACTAAATATGACTTCAGGGGATGAATTCATGGGCAACATTCACAATTTAGATTTCCAAATTCTTTATTTGTCATATTAGTCACTGTGAATAATTCCTCAGGGTGATATGCTTGCTCTGATGAAGATTTTTGTCTCGTGTGTAGTTGAGATAGTCTGAGATCATCCTTTTTGTCATGACTTAGCTTCCAGGGCAAGAGGGAACTTGCATAGTACGGGATCGAGAGAAACAGCTATATTTGGAGTGATTGAACATGAAAAGACTTCTTATTACCTAACTTATTTTTAGTTTTCTAGATAGTTAGAGGGTGGAACAGGAGATCTGAGATTGAATTTCAGATCTCATTCTTATGTGCAGAAGGTTGGAAAGAAACTCAAACATTCTGACTCTGTATTCTCATATATTGCCTGACTATTCTTATAACTAGTGGTTCTTATCAGGACCAAGTGAGATACAGTGACTGAAAAGGCTCTGGGACCTTTCAACTCCTATTTAGATATAAAACATCAGTATTTACACATGAGCATCTTGACTCCTGTCTCCTGACAAAGTGATGACTTTTTCAGTTCAGTTCAGTTGCTCAGTTGTGTCTGACTCTTTGCAACCCATGAATCACAGCACACCAGGCCTCCCTGTCCATCACCAACTCCCGGAGTTCACTCAAACTCTGGTCCATCGAGTCGGTGATGCCATCCAGCCATCTCATCCTCTGTTGTCCCCTTCTCCTCCTGCCCCCAATCCCTCCCAGCATCAGAGTCTTTTCCAATGAGTCAACTCTTCACATGAGGTGGCCAAAGTATTGGAGTTTCTGCTTTAGCATCAGTCCTTCCAAAGAACANTGTCTGTTATTCACCCTCTCTTTTGTAAGCTATTTGCCATTAAATAGAACTGTTTTGTAGAAATATCTCTCATTTAATTTGTTATTATTGTCATTGCATATTGTCTGCACATGGGTTTTAATATCCTGGGGCACTGTAAAGGAGAGAGGGCATCTGTCCAATAAACAAAGTGAAAGGCACAGGTCCACTGGCCATGACCCTATGGGGTAAAACTGAGAATACTTGAGACTTTTGTTAATCACAACTCCAGCCCACTCCAATCTATGTACTGTAACCATTGAGGAAACTGAAGTCAAGACCTCAGTGAATCATGTTGTAGTCTGTTGGGCAATACCTTTATTTTGGGATTTGGGCTATTTGTAGATTGCCCTTTTTTGGTATAAATAAGGAGGACTGTTTATTTCCATTTTGCAATAAAAAGCTACTGGCTATTTAGCCAGAAAGCAAATATTTTCACTCTGAATTGCTTTCTGGACATTTTTTCCAACAGTGCTTGATTTGAAGCTGTGAAACACATTACTCCTCTTCTCTCCTAGCACCCCCACCATTTCCTTTTAAGTGGATCAAAACCAATTCTTTAAAAAATAAAGCCAGTATTCTTTGATTGCTTCTTTACCATATGAAAGGATCAGAGAAGCTGAAATAAATGCCGTTTTGGTCCCCAAATGCTGCAGTCAAGGAAAGTCTGCCAGCCAACCAGGTGTTCCAGAATATCTTGCCTTAGGCCAGCCTGCCCAGAGACTGGCAGTGAAGTATGTCTGGGCTTTGGTATTTTCTGTGTAGCTTAGGATGCTATCTTTGGGCACATTTTATTAGGCTGCACAAGAAATATTGTACGATCTGCATAGTGATGAAGTTATGTATGTCTTAGCCATGTTCTCCAGTCATAGAATATTCCTTTTACAGGCCTTTGGATCCCTCAAGTTGTTTTTAAACTTAATTTTAATTTTCCATCTGGATGCGCTCTCCACTCCACACTTATTTGACTAAAAATTTCCAGCTTGCTTGTTTCTGTACCATTGAAAACCTTACCTCCAAACCTATGCCCTTTATATAACCCACATACACACTCACCCTAAAACAAAATTTAAAATCCTTGAATTTAAGAGTTTAATTTCATTACCAGTTGTAAGTTACTTCAGTAGCCTGGCTGTCCTTTATTTTAGTCATTTCCACCCCTGCTTGTTTCAGCTCAAGGCACTCAATCCTGATTGACTCATTGTCTCGGTATTTAGTAGATTTGTATCTTTCCTTTTCATTTTGGTGACACTGCTTAGGTATGCCCTGCCATTCTTTACATAGCTGATATTGGGAAGCCTTTGAAAGACATGTTTCTTACTTGTTAGTGACGGCAAGTGATGGCAGTTGAATAAAATTAAAAAGAATAAAATACAAAAATACTTTTTACCTTTAAATTATTTTTAATTTTATTCTTCAAAAAGGATCTGTGTGAACAAAATAGCAAATTTTCAGAAATGGCTTGAGTATTAATATTTCACATTCCTCAAAATGAGATGAACTATTTTTTTCCTGAATTTTCCATAGCACCATTTAAGTACTCTGTGAATGCTCTATTATTGCTCTATTATTATGGAGGGCTGACTCAAACTTTCACATATTTTGAGTGGTAGGAAAAAAATAAACACAACTCAATTTTATTTTATGAGTTAAAAAATTGTTTAGGCCCCAGGGAAAGAGCCAACTGAACCAAACCTGCTTCATCTCTCCTGGATCCGTAATACACTTTGGCAAGGTGAAGGCTTTGAGGAGTCCTATAGTAAGGAATCCTATTTAATTTGGTATTTCCTGAACTGGGGAAAGCGTGGAAAAAATAAGAATCAACAGCTTATAGAAAGGTCCTGATCATTCTAAAGGTAGAGGGTGGGTGTTTTGGGGGCAACAGCTCTGCTGTGTGATTAGCTGGAGAGACAGAATCAAAAGCGGCAGCAGAGTTTCATGGCCACACTGAAACCCAGGGATGAGAAACCAAGGTGTGGTCTTGAGAGGTGGGCCTCTACCCACAGGGAGGTCAAGACTAAGAGGGAGAAAAGGAGCTGAGATGTGCCACCGACCTTGAGCAGATATTCAGACAGGCTCACCCTTCAGGTTAGCCAGGCTTTTCCAGCTTAGTTGGATATTTGAATCATACAGCTGTTTTATCTTGCCTTGAAGACAATTGATAATTTCTCTTTTCCAGCATACATGGAGAACAAACTTCTTGAGTCATTAATAATTATTCAGTGTATCCCTGGTGAGTATTCATAGTCAGATTTTTAAAACAGGCTCAAGTCACTTGACATTATTTTTAATTTAAGCAACAGCAATTATATACACACACACATGCACACACTTCCCCTCCCCACTTCCCCACATATATGCTTTTCATTCTGTGGTGACATGTAATGAAAGGTTAGTGTGAACTTGGGCTACATAAGACAGCTGCCCTGCAGATGTTCCAGAATTGTATTAAATGCTCTACACATTAATGTTGCCTTATAGGAGTCTGAAGCTCTCACCCCAATCCCAAGAACTTTAACTCCATTCCTCTTCGATTTAAACTGAGTGATTGAGGGACAATATGAAAACCATATGTAGCATGACCACTAAATAGTCTTTTCTTATTCATACATAAAAGCAATGGGTTGGAAAGCCAATGTAGAGATCTTGGGGCCAAGTAAACCAGTGATTTACTTTGAAGCTTACTAGGGACATGAGAGAAACTTGCCAGTACATGGATCATGTTTGAAGAGTCAGATCAAAGAAAGAAATATGGAGTGTCAGGGCCTGGCATCTCCTGGGTTTGCATGTCCAAAGCAATTTTCATTCGTGGTCCATGTTGCATTTTGTATCACTCTTCTCATCCCCAGATCTTCAAAATGGAAAGGCATACACTCTGTGTGAACCTAGACACAAGCTATCATCACATTTAAAAAAAACAGAACTGTCAACTAGTCTTAGATTTAGATTCCATTTAGGGTTCATTGATCCCTAGAAGTTTGAAATCCCTGGTAGTAAAGTATTTCATGTCCTTTACCCTCACTAAGGATATCCTCTAATTTCATTTAACTTCTAATTATTTTTTCTCTGATTTCCCAGAGTCCCCAAAGGGATAATTGTCTGTATCTTTATTCTCCTCTTGGAGGCAGTGAGGGAAAAGTCCAAAAGGACTCTCTGGTGAGACGGAGCTTGAGAAATGGACTAAATACTCTATTGGCCTAGACTTTGTATCTGCTAAGATATTAATCACTTAATTGTGTCAGCGTATTCAAGATAGTACAGGGACTTGTGGCAAACCTGTAATCTTCTGAAGTTCCAAATGAAGGCATAGACTTCTCTTGATGGCAATATTTCTTGGAGAATGTGACTGATGTTTGTACGCCAAACTCAAAACCTAGCAAGGAGCTTTAATGTAATAAGATGGAGGGGAAAAAGAATCTGTTCCTTGATCATCTATGAATTTCTGTCCTTCTCTTTGAATGAATCGACCCACTTCATTTTGACTTCCACTGCTCTATTTTCCCCTCTGTTTCTGTCCTTCGAAGATCCTGTGAATTTTCTAAGTCTGGTAAAAAGGGTAGATGCTACATATGTTTCTGACTTTGATTCTTGTCATAGCATTCCCCAAGATTTCCAAAAGGCCAGCACCTTGAAGAAGTATGTCAAACAGCTTAGTATTTGTTTTTTGAATGTTTTAAATGCTGGACACAGCTTTGTTTGGTTCTGGATGTCGTTTAGTTGGAAATCAGTGCAGTGATTCTTTCTCACTTTAGTATTAGATAACTGTGTGGAGCGGGGGTGACTTTCCAAAAGGGAACAATAACCAAAGTTTTGCTTCTGCTTAAATATTGAGGCAAAGCTTGCCCTCATACAAAACGAGTTGTGACAAGTCCATTTCTGGCTGCATATTTGGATCCTAGGACACCATTTCCCCTTGTATTTCATGATTCTGTCATTCCAGAGTTGTCACTCATTGTATTAGCATCTTAGATTTCAGTTTCCATAATGGGTTCATCTGAATTCCAGAATTAAATTTTTTTTTTCCTGGGAAGAAAACACAAAATCATTTGTTTGACCCCTTGAGTTGTCATTTCATCAGTAGGCCAGGCTCTGTGCTTTGGAGCAGTTCAACAAATTGTTTTGCCACTGACCACAGAGTTGGATGGAATGATCCCTTTCTGTAGAGAGCACGGAGGATGGTCGAAGCCAGGGCATATGGGGAATGACTTCTCCTGCCATCTGCATTTTGCATAGGATCATGTAATCACCAGACCAGCAGGGCTACTCATTCACCCTGTCAACTCCAGATAGAGCAGATTTCAGAAAGAAAAAAAAAAAAAGCAGCTAAATCCAAACAAAGAAATGCTTTATGTTTTCCCTTATCTTCACATCTTTGGATCTTAGGCACTAAACATATATCTTTTCATTTTTAAGTCAGAAACTTCCTAAGAGCTTTTCACTTTAAACCCTTTCAAAGCTTGCAGTGTGGCAGCAGAGAGCATCCTTATATGTTTTTTGATTGTTTATTTAAGAATTTAAAAAATAAAAAATTCTCTCCCTACCCAATCCTGACTCTTTATTGTGTTAAGCTTTTGTTATTAACCTTTTCACTAGGCTTTATTTAAATGAATCCTTAAAGGTTTGGAGTAAAATTAATACATGTGTATATGTTAAAGGTCACATCTACACAAAATCTGGGGAAGCTGTTTTGACCAAATATATGAAACTACTTAGTAAATGGAATGGAAGTTTGGAACTCAGCAGCCAGTTCTTTGTGGATGTGTATCTTGTTCAATCATGTGAACAAAACCTCTACCTGCTAGGTATTCTGTCCTATAGATAAGTAAACAAAAGTAAGGACTTAGGAGAAAATTCTGAGAATAGTTATATGTATTTCAAATGACTAAGAAACACGGTATGGTGAGAAATCTTTGCTGTACTCAGTTCTTATTTGTGCTTCTTTTTCTTCAGAATGCCTACCACATTACTCTGGTAGATATTCTATTCATTAATACTGCACTTGGGGTTCTAATCAATTTCTTTGAAATTCATTCTTATTTTGTTTGTTATAGAGCCCAAGCTCCTACTGCTTGCCACACAACAGGCCAATAAATCGAATTGTTAGGGGAAGGAGTAGTGACTTTGTTCAGAAAGCTGGCAAACTGAAGAGATGGTGAGCTCATGTCCCAAAGAACCATCTTGCCTGAGTTAGGATTCAGGCTCTTTTTATCCTAAAACAGGAGGGACTAAAGCCAAACATATCCTGGTCCCCATCAGCCTCCAGAGGGGATGTGTTAATTTCTTCCTTTCTGCAGTCATTCACATATGGTCCTGGTCAGGAACTTTCTTGTAAGCTAAACAAAGGTATTTTAGCTTAATTCTCATTGCCTCGGAGGCAGGCTTCTCAGTTAGGTCCTTATGTGTATTTTAAGCTTATAGGCAACATCCCTTTAATGATTAACTTATAGTAGAATACAAAGTTGCTTCCATGTTACAATACTGAACCTGGAGTTTTAATTGATTCCTTTGGAAATCATTCCCATTTTGTGACAATACTGACTTCTGCTGGTAGTGGCTGACACTGTGGGAAGAATGAATTTTGCATCTAATCTATAATTTATACCTTCATGTACTCTAATGAGTCAAAGTATAGAAGAGTAAGGGGCTTCCTTCATAGCTCAGTTGGTAAAGAATCCACCTGCAATACATGAGACCCCAGTTCGATTCCTGGATCAGGAAGATCTGTGGAGAAGGGATAGGCTACCCACTCCAGTATTCTTGGGCTTCCCTGTGGCTCAGCTGGTAAAGAATCTGCGTGCAATGTGGGAGACCTGGGTTTGATCCCTGGGTTGGAAAGATCCCCTGGAGGAGGGAAAGGCCACCCACTCCAGTATTCTGGCCTGGAGCATTCCATGGACTGTATAGCCCATGGGGTCGCAAGGAGTTGGACATGACTGATTGACTTTCACTTTCATGTAGAAGAGTGATGGGAAACTAGAGTGAGTGAGGAATATTAGCAGAAAGTTATTTCCTGCTGCTGCCTCTGTAGAATGTCACATCGGTGGCCAGGGATTTTAAGTGATGCTTCATTTGTCAGAGTGGAAAACTTTAGCATAAGCATCCTCTCAGAAATCCTAGAACAATAGCATCTCTTTACTTGTTATTTTCTTGGGAAGTTCCAGAAGAGAGGATAGGAGAGAAGATGATTTTGAAAAGGAAAAAGAAAGCCAGTCTTTTTTTAAAAATTATTTTATTGAAGTATAGTTGTGTTCATTTCTGCTGTAGAGCAGTGTGATTCAATTATATATAAATATGCATTTTTTATATTCTTTTCCATTATTGTTTGTCACAAGCTGTTGAAGAGAATTCCCTNTTTGGGAAATTCCAGAAGAGAGGATAGGAGAGAAGGTGATTTTGAAAAGGAAAAAGAAAGCCAGTCTTTTTTAAAAAATTATTTTATTGAAGTATAGTTGTGTTCATTTCTGCTGTAGAGCAACGTGATTCAATTATATATATAAATATGCATTTTTTATATTCTTTTCCATTATTGTTTGTCACAAGCTGTTGAAGAGAATTCCCTGAGCTATACAGTAGGACCTTGTTGCTTATCCATTCTATACATAATAGTTTGCATCTGCTAATCCCCAGATTCCAACTCATCGCTCTCCTGCACCTTGTCCCCCTTGGCAACCATAAGTTTGTTCTCTGTTTCTGTTTCATTTGCGTCATATTTTAGATTCCACATATAAGTGTTATCGTATGGTATTTGNCTGAGCTATACAGTAGGACCTTGTTGCTTATCCATTCTATACATAATAGTTTGCATCTGCTAATCCCCAGATTCCAACTCATCGCTCTCCTGCACCTTGTCCCCCTTGGCAACCATAAGTTTGTTCTCTGTTTCTGTTTCATTTGCGTCATATTTTAGATTCCACATATAAGTGTTATCGTATGGTATTTGTCTTTCTGACTTACTTCACTTGGTGTGATCATCTCGAAGCTCATCCAGGTTTTTACAGATAGCATTATTTCACTCTTTTTTATGGTATTCCTTTGCATATATGTAATATCTTCCTTATCCATTCATCTGTCAGTGGGCATTTAGGTTGTTTCCAGTTTTGGCTATTGTGAATAGTGCTGCTATGAACATAGAGGGGCATGTGTGTTTTTGAATTACAGTTTTGTCCCATATACGTGCTCAGGAATGCGATTGCTGGATGATATGGCAACTCCTTTTGAGGAACCTCATACTGTTTTCCAGAGTAGAAAGCCAATCTTTATATCTGTATCAGCACAGCAGGAATCAGCAATGGTCTGTACCCTGTAATCTCAGGGTCTCAGCAACCATGTTCTTAATAATATTAAGGACTTGGTGAGTTACAAAAGTTAAAGCCAGGTCTATTAGAGTCAATGTGCATCCATCCTTTCCTGGAGATAAGACTGTTGGGAAAATAATTGTGCTTTGTTATCTCTAAATCTTGCAAGAAGTTTAATAGTGAAATAATGATAATACTAGTAATACCAGCAGCTGACAATCATTGAATGTTTACTAGAAATCAAGCAATATACACTTTATAATGAAGCACTTTGTAACTATTATCTTACTCAAGCTTGATTATGATTGGGCTTCCCTGGTGGCTCAGATGGTAAAGAATCTGCTTGCAGTAAAAGAGACCCAGATTTGATCCCCTGGAGAAAGGAATGGTAACCCACTTCAGTATTCTTGCCCGGGAAACCCCATGGACTAGAAGCCTGGTGGGCTCTAGTCTATGGGGTTGAAAAGAGTTGGACATGACTGAGCAACTTCCACATGATTCTACAATATTGTAATTAGTATCCCTACCCTACAGATAAGGAAATTGAGGCTTAAAGGTGGCACAGCAGGTCACTCAGCTGGTGAAGTGGGAAAGATGGTAGTTTCAAAAAGATATGTCCAAGTCCTAAAGCCTAGTACTTGTGAATGTGACTTTATTTAGAAATAAGGTCTTTGTAGATGTAATTAAGTCAAGGATCTTGACATGATTATCATCCTAGATTTAGTGTATGTGCTAAGTCACTTCAATAGTGCCCAGCTATTTGCGATCCTATAGACTATAGCCTGCCAAGCTCCTCTGTCCATGGGATTCTCCTGGCAAGAAGAGAATGGGTTGCATGGCAATCCATTCCCTTCTTCGAGGGATCTTCCCGACCCAGGGGTTGAACCCAGGTCTTCTGCATTGCAGGCAGATTCTTTACCATCTGAGCTACTTGGGAAGCCCCCTTGATTTAGGGTGGGCCCTAAATCCAACAACTATCCTCCTTAGAAGAAAGGAGAAAGATATTTGTGTCTCACATAGAGGAGGCCATGTGAAAATGGCAGCAGAGATGGGAATGCTGTAGCTACAAGACAAGAAACATCCAAGATTATTGGCCATCAGCAGAAGCTAAGAGAGGGGCATGAAGTGGATTCTCCCTCAGAGTCTCCTGAAGAAAGCGCCTCTGGCAGCACCTTGATCTTAGACTTCTGGCTTCTAGAGTTGTGAGAAAACAATTTTTTATTTTAAACCACCTCATTTGCGGTAATCTGTTACAGCAACCGTTGGAAACTAATACAGCTAGCGAGTGATGGAATCAACACTTNTTCTCCCTCAGAGTCTCCTGAAGAAAGCGCCTCTGGCAGCACCTTGATCTTAGACTTCTGGCTTCTAGAGTTGTGAGAAAACAATTTTTTATTTTAAACCACCTCATTTGCGGTAATCTGTTACAGCAACCGTTGGAAACTAATACAGCTAGCGAGTGATGGAATCAACACTTAAAACCAAACACCAAAGCCCATATTTAGAGTCCTATTCTTTATAGCTCTCCCACATTGAATGTAAATATCATTGTGGGTTTANTTTTCCAGTCCTGTGGCCATTGCTAAGTTTTTCAAATTTGCTGGCATATTGAGTGCAGCACTTCCATAGCATCATCTTTTAGGATTTGAAATAGCTCAGCTGGAATTCCATCACCTCCACTAGCTTTGTTTGTAGTGATGCTTCCTAAGGCCCGCTTGACTTCACATTCTGAGATATGTGGCTCTAGGTGAGTAATCACACCATCATGGTTATCTGGGTCATGAAGACCTTTTTTTGTATAGGTCTTTTGTGTATTCTTGCTACCTCTTTTTAATATCTTCTGCTTTTGTTAGGTCCATAACATTTCTGTCCTTTATAAGCCCATCTTTGCATGAAATGTTCCCTTGGTATCTCTAATTTACTGGAAGAGATCTCTAGTCTTTCCCATGCTATTGTTTTCCTCTATTTCTTTGCATTGATCACTGAGGAAGGCTTTCTTATCTCTCCTTGCTATTCTTGGGAACTCTGCATTCAAATGGGCATATCTTTCCTTTTCTCCTTTGCCCTTTGCATCTTTTTTTTTTTTTCCTCAGCTATTTGTAAGGCCTCCTCAGACAACCATTTTGCCTTTTTTCATCATTTTTTCTTGGGGATGGTCTTGATCACTGCCTCCTGTACTATGTCATGACTCCCTATCCGTAGTTCTTCAGACACTGTCTATCAGATCTAATCCCTTGAATCTATTTGTCACTTCTACTGTATAATCATAAGGGATGTGATTTAGGTCATACCTGAATGGCCTAGTGTTTTTCCCTACTTTCTTCAATTGAAGTCTGAATTTGGCAATAAGGAGTTCATAGCATGAGCCACAGTCAACTTCCAATCCTTTTTTGCTGACTGCATTGAGCTTCTCCATTTTTTACTGCAAAGAATATAATCTATCTGACTTCGGTACTGACCATTTCATGATAACCACATGTAGAGTCATCTCTTGTGCTACTGGAAAAGGGTGTTTGCTATTAGCAATGCATTTTCTTGGCAAAACTTAATTAGCCTTTGACTTGCTTCATTCTGTACTCCAAGGCCAAATTTGCCTGTTACTCCAGGTATCTCTTGTACTTTTGCATTCCAGTTTCTATAATGAAAAGGACATTGTTTTGGGGGTGTTCATTTTGGAAAGTCTTGTAGGTCTTCATAGAACCATTCAACTTTTGCTTCTTCAGCATTGCTGGTTGGGGCATAGACTTGGATTACTGTGATATTGAATGGTTTGCCCTGGAAATGAACAGAGATCATTCTGTCTTTTTTGAGGTTGCATCCAAGTACTGCATTTCAGACTTTTGCTGACTGTGATGATTACTCCATTTCTTTCTTGCCTGCAGTAGTAGATATAATGGTCATCTGAGTTAAATTCACCCATTCTAGTCTATTTTAGTTCACTGATTCCTAAAATGTTGACATTCACTCTTGCCATCTTCTGTTTGACCACTTCCAATTTGCCTTGATTCATGGACATGACATTCCAGGTTCCTATGCAATATTGTTCTTTGCAGCATTGGACTTTACTCTCTCACCAGTCACACCCACAGCTGGGTGTTGCTTTTGCTTTGGCTCTGTCTCTTCATTCCTTCTGAAGTTATTTCTCCACCCTTCTTCAGTAGCATATTGTGCACCTATCAACCTGGGGAATTCATATTTCAGTGTCCTATCTTTTTGCCTTTTCATATCGTTTGTGGTGTTCTCAAGGCAGGAATACTGAAGTGGTTTATCATTCCCTTCCCTAGAAGATCATGTTTTGTCAGAACTCTCCACCATGACTCGTCTGTCTTGGGTGGCCCTACAGGGCATGGCTCAGAGTTCCATTGAGTTAGACAAAGCTGAGGTCCATGTGATCAGATTGGTTAGTTTTCTGTGATTGTGGTTTTCATTCCCTCTGTCCTCTGATGGAGAAGGATAAGAGGCTTATGGAAGTTTCCTGATGGGAAAGACTGACTGAGGGAAAAACTGGGTCTTGTTCTAACAGGTGGGCCCATGCTCAGAAAATCTTTAATCCAATTCTATTGATTGGCAGGGCTGTCTTCCCTCACTGTTGTTTGACCTGAGGCCAAACTATGGTGGGGATAATGAAGATAATGGTGACCTCCTTCAAAAAGTTGGAAAAATTTCAAGGACAACTTGAATTTGGTAAATGCTGATCTATATTAAGTTTAAAATTTACCAAAGAAAGAAAGAAAGTGAAGTTTCTCAGTCGTGTCCGACTCTTTGTGACCCCATGGACTGTAGCCTATCAGGCTCCTCTATCCATGGGATTTTCCATGCAAGAATACTGGAGTGGGTTGCCATTTCCTTCTACAACTTTCTCTCTCAATTTGCTTGAATGAATGTCCATCACTTGTTAGTGCTTAAGAGAAGAAGTATTATCTTGTCAACTCAGAGATGAAAGAAATTTAAAATCCTTTTTCAAGTGTTTTGCAATAAACCTAAATTTATAAAAAAAAGCATTTGGATTCTTATTGATTCAGAGACTCAATCACAAAAATTCATTATCTCTAAAAGAATCTGATATTAAGTTTGTGTAGCACAGGGTACAAAATGTTGCCATTCATTTTTATTAATTGAATTTTATGCAACTCTCTGGGTTCCATTTCACAGATAAGACTGGGGGAGAAATAACGGAAGCACAACTAGGTGGCTATTAAATGACACGATGGAATCTGAAACAGATATTCTCACTGCAGATACCATCCTTTTTCTGCTAAACCAGATGTTTTAACCTTGACCCTTCATTTCTTCAAAAATTTTCAGCAGCAATTTGCAAATTTTTAAAAAGTTTTCCAATAGAAAATCTTGAGGCAAATGCATGGGCTCTGAGGCAGCCATCCTTTATTTCCTGTTTCAGCTGTGGTTTTGGTTCTAAATCCCCCCCCTTCTCTGTTTTTAGCTACTCTTCCTCTTCACTCTTTTCCGTTTCCTCCATTGACTTCATCACCATCATCATCATATTTCATCATCAAACTCAGCTTGCAAATGAGGCAGAGGTTTTGATGACAAAATAGTAACAATTTATGCTACCTCTCTATTTGTGCTGAAGTTTATCTTCTTATTATTGACCAAAGGAGGGAAAAATAGAATTCTTGCCTTTATTCTTTCTCTCTCTCTCAGTAAGATTCTTCTCTTTTCTTTTATTGTTCACTTTACTCTTTACGTCTTCCTCATTTTATTAGCTCTCCCCCAAGATCCTAACCACAGAAATTCCAAAGCAGCTGTTTTTTGGGACAGAAAAGCCATCTGTCTCCCTGCTTGGGCACCACTCTTACATACCAGGGATGGACAGGCTGTTCTCATCTCTCTGCGTCTGAATCTAGTTCACCACCTTCAGAGGCTTCGTTCCACAGGCCACACATCAGCTTGTGGCTTCTGTAATATGTAAGATATATTTGTTAAATTTCAGATCAGGAGCAGAAACCAGTATATTTTGCCCATGTGGGCATTACCAACCTCCCTTCCCCAAATCACTGTCAGCTGTATCAACAAACAGAGCTTTAATTTAAAATCCAAACTCTGAGATCATAGTTTCTTAACTGCAGGAAGTCTTCCCCTAAAGTGAGCCGTATCAAGTCTGAGATGCTCATAATGGCATGTGGGGATCTCTCTGGGTAGAGAAATGCATTTCCCTCCAGACGTGGGATTTCCCTTCTGGTCTATTCTAAGTATCAGAAAGCATCCATATAAAAGGTAATTTTGTTTAGGCAGTGGAAATTCATATCTTCCAGAAAATCACAGATATGCTAAAAAACAGCAGCAACAAGAACAGTGGTAAAAGATGCTTTAGTTTAATTTTGTCCATGTAGTCATTGGTCCCTTAGCGAGAGGTTCAGAATCTCTGTGGCTGTAGGAAAGAGCTGGTGATGCTCTGCTCGGAACCCCCTTCAACACTGAGGTACTCATTCTTCCAGCAGCTGGAAGGGTGGCAGCCGAGTCACTGATTCTCCTATAGGATTTGCCCTTGGCCATCAATGCTACCATGCTCAAGGCCATGAACCTTCCCCAGGGACAGCCTGCACCTAATGCCTTGTCCTCAAGCTTCAAGGCAGGACGAGCTCCAGAGCTCCCCATAGGACTAGCAGGGTTAGTGCTAGTCCTCTTTGCACGCATTAGAGCTAGTCTCTGTCTTGACCCAGTCCTAAAAGCTATCCCTGAAGACTCTTGCACGCAATTTCAGAGCTTCAGAGTCCTTTCCCTGGGGAACTTGACCTACCACAGTTTCTTCTGAAATAGTTAAAATATGTTAGGACTTGCTGAGATAAAAAGCCCCTGGACGTTTGCCACAGCTATTCTCCCATATTCCAGGGAATAAAATCAGAAGCTTCTCACAAAGAATTCTTAGAATTTCTCACATTTTGAAAGATGCCATCTCTATCTCCAGTCTGCCCGCAGAGCTGAGATGCAAGCTGACCCACTGGGGATAGCAACGATGTCATTTCACTCTTGTTACCAGTTCCTTTAAATGGGGACATTTTGATCACCAGATTCTGAGGAGAAGTCAGAAAACCTTCTCTTCTTACTAGCTATAGATTAGTAATTAGTTATTTTATCTTATGGTCTAGGAATCATTTTCTCAAACATATGACAACTGTATACATGTGGTATACAAAGTGAAAGTGAAAGTCTCTCATTCATGTCTGACTCTTTGTGACCCCATAGACTATACAGTCCATGGAATTATCCAGGCCAGAACACCCGGGCCTCCCTGATCACAGGCAGAATCTTTACCAGCTAAGCCACAAGGGAAGTACAAAGCACAATCATTGAAGAAAATTCTTTACAATTAAAACTGGACATTGATAAAGTTTTATCCCCAAATTACTTTTGTTTCTGAGAATTGTAAAAGGATATTATAATGGTAGTTATCATTTATTGAAAAGTTATGCTAAGTAGCTTATATACCATTAAAAGTAATATTAAAGAGAACAATTCAGATAATATGAACAAATTTTAATGCTTCATGAAGTGAACAGTCAGTCTCCTTTCAGAGAACTGAAAAGCGAAATGGAAGGCAGGAAGCTTTTTATAGAATAAAGAATAAGAAAACAAAGAAGAGAAAAATAGAAAAATATCTGATTGGCTGGGGCTACTTAGTCAACTTTGTTTGGGGTGAAAAGGCCCAGAGTTGGTTTGCTGTTCAGAGATGGGGTGCCTAGATATACTGTGTTTCTGATTAAGAAGAGCACTTTATAGGGACAGAAATGTTATCTAAGTTTTGATTTGCTGATATGGTACCCTGGGCAGGACCAGCTCTATCTTGGGCCTTGAAAGTTATTTTCAACAGTCTGATCATTCACTTTTCAATTCAAATGGTTTGATCAAAAACATCCATTTTAGCATGACTCAGCTACCATGGCCTCTTAGGTCTCAGTGCAGTAGTCACAGAGACCTATCATGCTCCTGTTCTTCGAGCTGGTTACATTATTCTGTTCTCTTTTGTTGTTCTAGTTAGAGAGAGACCATCAGTTGGCCGGTCAATATTAGAGAATATAGCATGTAAAGGAGATAATACTAATTATTAGCAACAAAATAATGTCCACAGTTTGGAGAATGCTTCTGAGACCCAAACCAGCTAGAATCATGAAAGTCAAGTGATCCTATGGAGGTAGGGGTGGATGTCTGTGTATCTGTGTGGTTACTTCTTTAAGCCAGTTGGCTTGTTGATGTGTTTTGTGTAACTGTCTCCACTTCCCTAGAAATATGTATCCAGAAAGCTTATTGCAGAGAAATGGAGGGTTGTAAATTAGGGAGAAGCTTATGATGGACAGAAAGAACTACATGATTACCAGCATCATAGGAAATTCAACAGTTGGTTGGAGTTTGGATTACCCTCCTTTGTAATGGCCTGAGATATGTGAAAAAATGTTTCCAGGCCAGGGAGAGACAATAAGTGGACAAAAGAATCATAAAGACTCTTCTGCTATGAGAGTTAGGAAAAGTATGGTTAGAGCGAGGAGGAGGAGTGAAAGGAAATGTTCCTGATCCTTCTGAGCCAATGGCTTGGGAAGGAGCAATCTGCCTGATGTTTACTACTTTTGTTCCCAGTCGATTTGATATCGAGGTCTACAGTGTTTGGGGCTTCCCTGGTAGCTCAGATGGTAAAGATCTGCCTGCAGTGCAGGAGACCTGGGTCCGATCCCTGGATTGGGAATGGGATCTCCTGGGGATGGGAATGGCTACCCACTCCAGTGTTCTGGCCTGAACAGTTCCATGGGCAGAGGAGCCTGGCTGGCTACACTCCATGAGGTCGCAAAGAGTCAAACCCAACTGAGCAACTTTCCCTTTCAGTGTTCACTTCCCAGGAAGCACTAGTGGTAAAGAACCCGGCTGAAAAGGCAGGAGACATAAAAGACATGGGTTTGATCCCTGGGTTGAGACAATCCCCTGGAGAAGGGAATGGCAACCCACTCCAGTATTTTTGCCTGGAAAATCTCATGGACAGAGAAAACTGGCAGGCTATAGTCCATAGGGTTGCACAGAGTTAAACACAACTGAAGTGACTTAACACAGTGTTTGCATAGACCAGATAGATGTCAGGTCAAGCCTTCCTAAGTTGTGAAATACATACCCAAGTTGTGATACCTGGTAATTTGGCAGTGATGTCAGTTGGTCAAGCATTTTGGGTAGAGTCCTTTTCTTAAATCTCACTTTTGCAAAAGCATCAAAATAAAACTAGAACCATCTGTAGATAACAAAAGGCTTAAAAATGCCCATGGTTAAAGATCTCATGAGAGCTTATTATGATGAAATTGATAAGCAAATTGGTTATTTCTGTGAAGTAACATTTTAAAATGAGTGGGATTATGCCTGATAGCACAATACTAGGACATATCATATTTTTAGGAATTTTATATAATTTCTGGAACATTTATTAATAACATATGCCCATACAAATATAACCTTAGAAGTTTAAACTTCACTTCTTAATTGATAATACTTCCAATGTGATTTTACATGTCAATTAGCTCAACATACATGTCTATAAGAAGAGAGAATAATTTTTTTGAAATATTCTAGTGGCCATCTGGAAAATCCCAAAGTTAGTTTGAGATCAAAAAGACTTTATTTAGAATTTCATTTTTTGGAACTAGTCAAATGTCAAAGCTTTTATCATTTGACTAAGCAGCATCACGGAAAAAATAATACTTAATTATTTATTTAAAGTGACAATAGAAGACTTTAAAGGTAAATACAGAAGACTGACTATTTGTGAATGAAATAGCTATTTTTATTACTGAAAAGACTGGGCTTTCTTAAGTAATTAAAGGCCCGATAAAGACAGTGTGGAGCAGAGTCAGTCTTTTTGGTGAGACAGAAGTCTTTACTTTCCAGGAAGATTACTTAAAAGATAAAGGTGAATCCTGTCTACAATATTTTTTAAAAAGCAGACCAATAATCTAAAGAAAAGTTTGTCCTTTTAACAGAGAGAAAACCAAAATCTAATTTTGCATCAGTATATTTTTGTTATTAAAATGCATTTTTAAAGAAAGCTTAAATCAAGCCATTCTAATCTTAGCTAGATTAACCATATATAAAATTTAATTTCCTAAGATTCCTTTTCCACAAACCTCTTGTAATTTTAATTCAGATTTTGTCTTATGTTTTTCCTCCTATTGCTCATTCTGAAACAATCAGTTTTACTTTAAGGACAAAATTACTCTCTTTTTCCCTTAACAAAAACACATTCCATATCTCATCCATTTTCGCACCAAAACCACATGCTACTTTCCTTGCAAAGAGATTTTTCCCTTATTATTTCTAGTGAGTGAAAGTGTTAGTTGCTCAGTTGTGTCTGACTCTTTGTGACCCCGTAGACTGTAACCCGCCTGTCTCCTCTGTCTGTGGAATTCTTCAGGCAAGAATACTGGAGTGGGTAGCCACTCCCTTCTCCAGGGGATCTTCCCAACCCAGGGATCAAGCTGTAGGTATCCCACACTGCATGTATATTCTTTGCATCTGAGCCACTAGGGAATCTATTTTTTTTTCTAGTAGTTTTAGTTATATATATTAATTAGAATTTTTAAATCATTAATTCCTAGTAAAACAAAAAAGTAAGAAGTTGTACACTGTTACACTAACATTTTGTGAACTGACAAATTTGTAAATACATTTCGCAATTTCTAGAAGTATATACTTCTTCATAGCAAATTTTTCAATACGAAACAAAACATTTGCCAGTAAACCCAAATATCTTTAGTTCTTTTGCAATAGGAAGTCAAATGTGAATAAACCCATATTTAGTAATTAATGTTTCACTATTTTATGTTATTTGGAAATGATGTAGATATTCAGTGAATGTTGTCGACTGAAAAAAATTTCACAGTGTGAAAGCTGAGAGCTAAGTTTTATTTTGTTGACAAAACTGAGGATTTCCTTGGGAGTAAGCCTCTCAGCTAGCTCTGAGAGACTGCTCTGAAGAGATAAGGATTGTTGTTGTTCAGTTGCTCTGTCATGCCCAACTCTTTGTGACCCCATGAACTGCAGCACACTGGTCTTCCTAGTCCTTCATTGTCTCCCAGAATTTGCTCAAACTCATGTCTGTTGAGTTAGTGATGCTGTCCAACCATCTCTCCTCTGTCATCCCCTTCTCCTCCTGCCCTCAATCTTTCCCAGCATCAGGGACTTTTCCAATGAGTCGGCTCTTTGCATCAAGTGGCCAAAGTATTGGAGTTTCAGCTTCAGCATCAGTCCTACTGATGACTATTCATGGTTCATTTCCTTTAGGATTGACTGATTTGATCTCCTTCCTGTCCAAAGGACTCTAAGGGAGGAGCCAGGATATATAGGAGTTTTTGTAATACAGACCAGATAGTTGGAACATTGAAAATCAGATATCTCAAGTTAAGGAATTTGCCACTTTTCTATGTATGGGGAAATCCAAGAGTCTGGGCTCACTGGAATCATTCTTTTGATGTACACCTCTTCTCTCTCTATGGCCTGTTTTCTGTGTTTTCTCACCCTGAGTTCGCACTGGAGCGGCTGCAAAGTCGGGTGGTTTGATGGCAGGCATTATGATTCTACCCTGAGTTCCCTCAGGGCTTTCCATTAGGGCTTCTGTAATGTGATGGCTTGATGGCTTCAACATCCTTTGTTTATGATATAGCGGGCAATATATTTCATTCACAATATCCACCATTTAACTTATTTCAGTATAACTTTGAGGTTTCAAATTACCAAAAAGTTTTTGAAAACTGTTTTTAAGTAGACATATCATGAAGCAAAGTTATCATTGAGAAGTTCATTTACAAGCTTTTACCTTCCATATGTCTATTTAATATAGTTATTCTGTTGTGGAATCCAGAGTGATGAAACACCTCAGAGCACACTGAAGACAGTAGAATACAGTTTATTATACCAGCAGGTCCAAGGGAAATCAGTTCCCAACAAGGATTCTGATATTTCTGAGAGGCCCAGTTTTATACCCGCGATTACATGACTAGGTATATGTTAGCAATCTCTTTGTTGTATATGATTGAGTTTTACAACAAGTAGGTGCTAGGAGAACAAACAGTTAAGGTTAAAGGCGGGGAATGATGGTTATACATCAAGGGGGGATGTCTCCATGGTTAATCTAACAGGGGCAGCCTGACCTCAACTACAATCTCTGTTTGTCATCTGTAGGGAGGGAAGTCTCCAGGAGACCTGGTCTTCACTAGCAATGGTTTCCTCACTCTAGGTCAGGGCTCAGGCCCAGTTCACATCCAGTCTTTAAGATGGATGACAGGCTTCAAGATGGAGCTTGAAGCTTGCTTCTCCCACACTGGCCCCAACATTCCCCCCTTCTGATGCTCATCTTATCTTTCATGATGGGCATCAGTCATGGGTATGTATTGCACATGGGGGCTATGTAACTGCAGCAGGGCTGTCAGTCTGGAGGCTACACATCGAGTTATACACGAGAATACAAGGCCCCCAAATTAACAATATAATGATTAACAAAATAATTACAAAAAGTTTTTCCAACAGTCTCCAAGAAATTACCAACCAATCACCAATCCAAGAAAATACCAATGTCTAAAATGAAGGGTTATCATTAGACATCGCTTCTACCTGGTTTATCATGTAGTCTAGAGTGGCTGATATATTGCCAGATAAATCAAGGATATGTACACAACATTCAGTTTTACTTGTAGCACAGGTCCCTCCTTGGCAGCTGTAAGCATGTCTAAAGTCATCCGATTTCAAATCATTGCCTTTCTCATTTATATTTGTTCTTCATTTAAAGCTTGGATTGCCTTTGTGTTGTCCAGGAAGGCCTGTTTCATGATGTTAGTTAGAGCTTTTATTTTAATCATCACAGATCTTGCCCACCCAACATGTTCAGTTCAGTTCAGTCCCTCAGTCGTGTCCGACTCTTTGCAACCCCATGAACTGCAGCACACCAGGCCTCCCTGTCCATCACCAACTCCCAGAGTCCACCGAAACCCATGTCCATTGAGTTGGTGATGCCATCCAGTCATCTCATTCTCTGTCGTTCCCTTCTCCTCCTGCCCTCAATCTTTCCCAGCAACAGGGTCTTTTCCAATGAGTCACCTCTTCTCTTGAGGTGGCCAAAGTATTGGAGTTTCAGCTTCAACATCAGTCCTTCCAATGAACACCCAGGACTGATCTCCTTTAGGATGGACTGGCTGGATCTCCTTGTAGTCCAAGGGACTCTCAAGAGTCTTCTCCAACACCACGGTTCAAAAGCATCAATTCTTGGGTGCTCAGCTTTCCTTATAGTCCAACTCTCACATCCATACATGACCACTGGGAAAACCATAGCCTTGACTAGACAGACCTTTGTTGACAAAGTAATGTCTCTTCACCCAACATGTAAATAAGGCAAATTTACTGGGGCTTGTTGCAAAGATGGTTTAAGATTTCCATGAGCAAAGGCAAATCCTAATGTGCAGTAGCTGACCCCACCAACTGGAAGCCAAGGCCATAAATTTGATCCACACAGCCGCTGGGTGCCATTAGGGGCCACCCATTGGATATCAGGGGTGTATTCAGTCTGAGCCAGGCCAGTGAGCTGGTGAATCTGGGTGATAAGTGACCTCTAATATTTGTTCACATTGTTCAGAGGACAAATATCCCACATATTTTAATTGTTTTGGATCCAAGGAATGGTCACCAAATCCAGCTTGTTGTTCCCTTTGTTCCCAACAGATAGGGGCAGGGACAATAAGTTGGCCTTTTTCTGAAGTCATCCAAAAATACTCATCCCATATCTGGTAAAATTGTTCAGATTACCTGATGGATTGCCCTTCTGACTGGCCATTGAGTTCTCATTCTTTTTCTGGTTTTAAGTAAAAAGTATAGGCTTTGGTCACTTTTGTAAGGCTTGCATTTACCTCAAATGTCACCTCCTCATGGCCTTGATCAATTTGGTTAAAGTCCAGGTTATACCAAGTAAGAAGCGACAGGTTGTGTTACCAAGGAAGCAAACACCTCTCGTTGCTCTCTCAAAAATGAGCAGAGGGAGCTGAAGTCCCCCTCGGCATAGGGGAGATACCCATGAAGGAAGTCCATCCATCACTAATAAAGGCATGGCCCCACAAACCTAACAGTTAGAAGTATTATGGAAGTTTGTATATGAGTGGACCCAGAACAGGAACACGTTATCCTGAGTTTGCAGCCCCAGTAGGATCATCCTGCTGATCAGGAACAGCAGAATTATTCGCTGCAGCTACATCCTGAATCTGTGGCCACTGATGGAAGACAAGTCAGGTCTTCAATGGTTCCTTCAGGTCAGGATGGACAGTCCAAGGTCCCTTTTCCTCTGCTGCTATCTTGAGCTGGGTGTGGTGAATCTAGGGAGTAATACCTGCAACTTTAACTGCAGTGGTTACTAACTTTAACTGTTAGTAGTGTATGGCCCTTTCCAGGTGGGGGATAATGTCTGCCATTTTCAATCTTTTATACATACTAAATTTCCTGGTGATTATGGGTATACAGTAGTACGTAAAGAAAAGGGAATTCTTTCTTTTTGAACATAAGGGGTGATGTCATGGATCACCTTCCCCACCTGTTCCAGTTGCCATGACACACCTCCATCCCTCCTCTTTGTAATAAATTTCCCTTTACTTCCCGAATAAGTGGGGGAGGCCTCCCAAACATTATCTCATAGAGGGAATACCTGTGTTGGGGGTCACTCTGATCCTCATTAACACTAACGGCAGCACATCCATCCAGGGAGGTGCCAGTTTCTTGTACCCATTTTGCCAAAGTCACCTTGATGATCTGGTTCATTGTCTCAGTCCTTCTTGAGCTTTGTGGCCTATACACTGTATATAGTTTCTATTTAATGTTTACTGCTTTGCAGACCAGTTGGAGTAATTCAGCCACAAATGCAGGCCCGTTATCTGATTCTATACTCAGAGGGAACCCAAACCTAGGAATAATGTCTTTCGGCAAGAATTGGGCCACCTCCTTAGCTTTTTCAGGCTTGGTGGGGTAAGCTTCTACCCATCGCATAAAAGTACATACCTTCACCAGCAAATATTTGTATCCTCAGCATGGATTTACCTCAGTGAAGTCCACTTCTAGATGTTTAAATGGAGCAGTCCCCTTTAATTGTATCTCAGAAGGAGCGGTCTCCTTGGGAGACAGTTTATTCTTGGCACAGGTTAGGCATCAGTGGCTTACATCTGCACACAAGGCTATTAGACATGGTATGACAAAATAGCAAGCTAGAATCTTGCTCAGTTCATGCCCAGGTGGTTTTTTTTCCTTGTCATAGACTGCGACCATTTGGGCGGTTAGTAGGCTAGACACCACAGGCGTCACCGTAAGTTTTGTGGCTCTATTGTCCTGGATGGCTGCTGGCTTTGCCGCTCGGTCGGCCAGTTCCCTTTTGCCCGAGGTGTGTCCGACCACTGGTGGCCCCTGCAGTGCATTACTGCCACTGCAGTGGGTTCCACACTGCTTCCAACAGTAGCAGAATTTCCTGTTTATTTTTTATCTTTTTGTCAGTTGCAGTTAATAGCTCCCTTTCCTTGTCTACAGAAAATAGCTGGTAGTAAAGAGCAGGGGAGCCAGGATGAACGTGTCAGTCTGACCCCACCTGCGGTGCTGCCTGGACTTCCTTAAGAGGCATCTGCAAAACCACTTTCTCTTGAGGTTTCTTTGTAGACCTCAGCCGCCTCTGAATAATGGTTCTCTCTTTTTTCCTTCTTCTGAACCAGGAAGGGGGTGTATGATGCTGGTGCAGTCGCTCCCATCACTCTTGGTGGCACAATAGGAGGGAAGAGAGCCTCCTTCACCGGAGGAGGTGAGAAAGGAAAATCTCCCTCGTCTCTTATTTCCTCCTCCTGCTCTGGACTCTCCGTCGTGTTCCCCAGTATGGGGGAGGAAGTGGGAGCTCCTCTTCCTCTGGATCATGATATATATTTTTTCCAGCTTTTCTTGCATGGGTTCTGCCTACACCAGCAAAATCTTGCTTTCTCTTTTTTTAAGGTAACATACCTGGGCCCACGGGGGTGGGTTTTTGCGCAATTAGTAGCCATGAGCCAATGTACAGAAACTGATGTGGGTGGCCTGGCTGCCTGGTTACCACAGAGTACACAGCCCGAACTTTTTCCAATTTTAGGGTCCCCTCTGAGGGCCATCCTACGCCAAAGCTTGGCCAGTCTATCTCACAAAAGGTTTTAAGCTTGTTTGGGGTGAACTTTATGCCATAGTCTCCTCCAAAGCCCTTTCTGGAGTTTTCGGTCATGCATCCAAGAATGGCAGGCTTGGGTTCTCCGCTAGCCATCCTGCTTTCACTTTCCTTTTATAATACCTCTTGTGCTCCTCTTGCTCTCTTGGTAGCCAACCAGACCCGATAAATTAAGGCTTCCACCTACTCTTCTCTGCACAAGTCTGATCCTCGTGAAATCCAAGACTGTCTTATCACTGGTTGGCGCAGGAAACCAGTTGGTGCGTCCAAAACCACAGTTCCCAATCCAACCCCAAGCAATGTTCAGGAGGTCCCTGAGTCCCCAGGCAAACGGGACTGTCCCTTGGTAAACAAAAGATATGTTGACAAACAGTCAGTACAGGCCTAGTTAACAGAGTATCACTTATTTCAATAAACAATTTCCCACTGAGTCTACGAGGACACAGCTGCCGTAGACTCATCTAGCACTGAGGGGTTGGTTGATCAGGCCCTTTTTCTGCTACTAAAGTGGGACCTACCTGCATGCTTCCCTTCTGTTGTCCACAGTCTTGTGAAGTCCACCTGGAAGGAAAAGTCACTAAAACAAGAGCTGATCTGGAGTGGGAGGCACCTTCCCCTCCCAGAGGCTCTCATCCCAGTGAGTGGCAGGCGGAGGCTCAGTGGGCCTGTCTCTCCGATGGCTTCCTGGCCCATGCACCAGAAATGTGGAATCAGGAGTCACAAAACACACGTCGGAGGACACTGAAGACAGGGGAGTACAGTCTATTATGCCAGCGGGTCCAAGGGGAATCAGTTCCCAACAAGGTCCCTGATGTTTCTGAGAGGCCCAGTTTTTACTATGTGACTGATTATGTGTTGCAACCTCTTTGTTGTATATGATTGAGCTTTACAACAAGTAGGTGCTAGGAGAACAAACAATTAAGGTTAAAGTGGGGGACAATAATTATACATGAAGGGGGGATGTTTCCATGGTTAATCTAACAGGGCAGCCCAACCTCAACTACAATCTCTCTCGTCTGTAGGGAGGGAAGTCTCTACAAGATCTGGTTTTCACTAGCAATGGTTTCCTCACTCTAGGTCAGGGCTCAGACCCAGTTCACATCCAGTCTTTTAAGATGGATGACAGGCTTCAAGATGGAGTCTCTTTTGGTTTCCTCACTCTGGCCCCAACAGTTCTTAACAATTATGCTTATATTACTCTTAAAAGTGTCATGAAACATCAAACATCTAACCATCATCTTAAGCTTTTTTTTCTGGCAAATCTGTGACAGAGATAGCATCAGTTCTTTTAGTAAGCCTGCTGCTGCTAAGTCACTTCCGTCATGTCTGACTCTGTGTGACCCCATTGATGGCAGCCCACCAGGCTCCCCCGTCCCTGGGATTCTCCAGGCAAGAACACTGGAGTGGGTTGCCATTTCCTTCTCCAATGTATGAAAGTGAAAAGTGAAAGGGAAGTCGCTCAGTTTTGTCCAACTCTTAGTGACCCCATGGACTGCAGCCTTCCAGGCTCCTCCATCCATGGGATTTTCCAGGCAAGAGTACTGGAGTGGGCTGCCATCGCCTTCTCTTTAGTAAGCCTAGGAAGAATGAAAGTTGCGTGTCTGCATTATTTTTAACACTGATGACTCTAAAGAATATCTGTTTTAATCAGGCCAACAAACTTGTTTGTTTTCTCCCAAATTATCCTGGATCACATGAACTTGAATAACATTTGGCTTAGTTTCTATATTCCTCAGACGATACTTAATTTATGCAAATACTTTACTCTCCTTAAGTCAGTTAAATAGAGCTCTTTATATGGGCTTTCCAAGTGGATCAATGGTAAAAAATCCACCTGCCAATGCCAGAGACGCAGGTTAAATCCTTGGTCCAGAAGATCACTGGAGAAGGAAATGGCAACCCTCTGTAGTATTCTTGCCTGGGAAATTCTATGGACAGAGGGACCTGGGGAAGGACAGTCCATGGGGTCATAGAATCTGACACAACTGAGAGACTGAGCATACGCATGCACAAATTAAGCATGACAATATCCTCTGAAGGTCGAAAAATATCACACATCTGTGACATACATACATAGACATGCTAATAATGGGCAAACAGATCTTACAGCTTTCATTTTAAAATTTTAACCATAGGCTAAGTATGATAATGAAAAACTCACAAGTTTGCAAAAGAAAAGTTGGATTCAAATCTTGTTTCTGGCAAATGGAATAAAGTAAGCTTACCTGCTCTGATGGCTTAAACTTTTTATTAATATTCATGGAGAAGACTTTAAAGATTTTCCATTTGCTTAGTTTCCAAATAGACCTCACTTTTTTTCCTTCTGATAAGAATTTACTTACTTGAAGTTTGCACTTCAAAGAGGTGGCTCTCTAGGGAAAAGCAGTAGAATATTTCCATCTCAAAGGCTCAGGAAGAAAAGTGAAGTCTCTCAGTTGGCAACCCCATAGACCTTGGCCCGTCAGGCGCCTATGTCCATGAGGATTCTCCAGGCAAGAATACTGGAGTGGGTTGCCATTTCCTTCTCCAGGGGATCTTCTCAACCCATGGATTGAACCTGGGTCTCCCACATTGCAGGCAGATTATTTACCGTCTGAGCCACTGGGGAAGCCCTGATTTCTGTTACTAAAGAGAGCAGGAGAAATGAATGTTGAGACTATTGGTGGACTTTGCCACCTTTCCCATTTGTGGAATCAAACAGCTGACTTCTCCTGCACTGCAGGCAGATGCTTTACCATCTGAGGCACCAGGGAAGCAACAAAGACTCAGAGAAAGAATATCAATTCCTTCAATAAGGACTTTTGCTTTCCGAGACCAGAATTTTTATAATACCTATAAGCCTTTTGAAATGAATAGGGGAGGTTTTGGAACTGGTAAAAAGGAGAGGTGGATTTTTTTCTATTCTTATAAAGATTCAAGCTGCTATATAAGTTCTACCAGTTGTAGGACAGTTGCCTTTAATTTATCGAAGAATTGGGTTGCAATCTGAATGATATCAAGGCTGATACCTCACCACCCTCAATCTAGTTACATTATCTTCAAATATGTTTTCCACTGTCAGGGAGAAAATCTTGAACTAAAAAGAAACCAAAAGATTCTACCTACATTCTAGAGTTAGAGCTGTTTGTCTTTGGAATGGTTTTCATTCACTTTGGGTACATAGTTTAATTTTAGCTTAGAAGAGAAGGCTTTTGAAAAGTTACTTTCAGGCCAGAGGAGGATGGACACATGTATGTATATGGCTGAATCCCTTTGCTGTCCATCTGAAGCTATCGGGACATTGTTTATCTGCTCTGTATGCCTGCTAAGTCATTTTGGTTGTGTCTGGCTTTTTGCTGCTCTATGGACTGTAGCCTGCCAGGCTCCTCTGTCCATGGAATTCTCCAGTCAAGAATACTGGAGTGGGTTACCATGCTGTCCTCCAGGGGATCTTCCTGACCCAGGGATCAAACCCACATCTCTTATGTCTCCTGTACTGGCAAGCAAGGTCTTTACCACTAGCACTGCCTGAGAAGTCCCATTTTCAGCTCTACTCCAACATCAAATAAAAAGGATTAAAAAAAATCCTATCAAGCTCTGAATATCAACTTTCACTTTGGCCAAATTCTGACCATTTGAGCTATATTTGGAAAAAAAATAAAAATTCCTTTCAAATATCTTGTCTGTTCTGATTTATCCGCCCAGATTGATTTTGCCTGTGTGCCTCTTTTTGAATATTGCAGAAAGGAATCATGTACTATGGACTCCCGTGTGTCTGCCTTCCCTCCCGCCTCTTCAATGCATCGTCCTTGACATTCATCCATGTTCTTGCATGAATCAGTAGTTCAGTCCTCTTTATTATTGTCATTTGGTCATATTGTGTTGTATAAATATACCACATTAGTTTATTCATTTTCCTCTTGTTTGGGGGTCTCAGCTATTATTAATAAAAGTACAATGAATATTCATGTACAACCTAATTTGTGGACTTATGTTTTCATTTCTTTTGGGTAAACACAGAATTGCAGGATCATAAGTAATATTTGGCATTTTAGGCTTTTTAATTTTAACCACTGTAGTAGGTGTGTGATGGTGGTGATTTAGTCTCTAAGTCATGTCTGACTCTAGCAACTCCATGGATTATAGCCTGCCAGGCTCCTCTTTCCATGGGATTTCTCACTTTGATTTTAATTTGCATCTCTCTGATGACTAATGATGTTGAACATCTTTATATCTTCTTTTGTGAAATGTCTATTCAAATCTTTGGCCCACTTTTAGTGGGTTGCCTTTTTAAAAACTACTTAATTGTAAAAATTCTTTATATAGCCTGAATATATATCCTTTCCCAAATATATGTATTTAAATATATTATATATATTAAAATATATAAAATGTCCTATTGTGTGTCTTCTCTTGACCTTTTATTTTCATCTTTTTACTTTGTCCTTCAGTATTTGCTCAGGGTCTATAATATATGTATGTAACTTACAGTATATATGGAATTAATATACTATCGCTCTATGTATAATATAAGGTGATTACAACATTTTAATTCCATTTGCCTTCCCTGTTCTCTTTTCAAATTGCTGTCATATAATTTGCTACTGTATACATTATAACCACTCAAATACAATGTTCTTTACTTTTACTTAAAGCAAATATCTTTCAAAGAAACTAGAAAAAAGCAGTACTATATATTTACCGATCCATTTACCATTTCAGCCACTTTTAAAACATTCCTATAGGAACAAATTGCCAGTTTCCAAAGTGATATCATTTTACTTCAGCCTGAAGAATTTGGTTTAGCATTTCTCACACTGTAGGTTTGTGGACAGTAGATTCACTCAGCTTTGATTTGTATGAAAACATCTTTATTTTGCCTATATGTTGAAGGATATTATTACTGGATATATAAAGTATTAGATTAATAGAATTTTTTTTTGAAGTAGGACTACATTTTTTTCCTTAAAAAGTCAGCCTTCATTATTCTTGTTATATCTGTAGATATTATTCAGCTGTTTTTACAATATTTCCTTTATCTCCCTTTCCCAGAATTTGTTACTATGTGCTTATAACGTGTGGCCATTACTCCTGCCACTACCCTTGTGTCTTTAGAAACTCTGTTTATGTATATATTTGACTGTTTGATATTGTCCCATAGATCATTAGTGCTCTGTTCAGCATTTTCTTTTTTTTTTTTTAACTTCTTTTTAGATAATTTCTTCATGTACAAAATCCAACATCAGGGCCCACCATGGAGAGTGGGAAGGGGCTGTCATCAATTCCCAGGTCCCAGAGCAGAAGCTGGATTGTCTAGAGACCTTATCGACTTTTTACTAAATTTTTTCTAGGTCTCCTGTGACATTTTTTCTTTCTCTTTTTTTTAATATTTATTTATTTGGCTGCATTGGGTCTTAGTTTGCAGCATGTGAGAACTTTAGCTTTGGCATGCAAACTCTTAGTAGCACTATGTAAGATCTAGTTTCTTGACCAGGGATCAAACCTGGGTATCCTGCTCAGAGTTACTATTTGTATGTTTTGTCTCTCGCTGGATTTCAGATTTCAGGTTGGGGCACAGTGGTCTTTCTTCTTCTGCCATTAATCCTTCAATCCCCACCTTCCTTATTTCCCTGCAGATTCAGCTTTTAACATCTAGTGTGGGCTCGTTGGGCCAGTTTTATCTATCATTCCAAATACAATACAAAATATTCTGGCAATTCTCAAATGTAGTGTTTCTCAGACAGAGCCTCTCATTAGAATCACTGAAGGAGTTTTTTTAAAATGGTAGTGCACAGGCTGTGCTTTGGAGAAGGAAATGGCAACCCACTGCAGTGTTCTTGCCTGGAGAATCCCAGGGACAGAGGAGCCTGGTGGGCTGCCATCTATGGGGTCGCACAGAGTCGGACACGGCTGAAGCAACTTAGCAGGCTGTGCTTTAGACTGATGAAATCAGACTCTCTGGAGATGGGATCCAGGGAACTCATGCTGAAAAACAAAGCTCTCATGGAAAGGGGTACCTTTATGTATCACGCTAATATTTGTCTTAACTTTTTTATCTTAAACCAACATTTACCACATCCTTGAGGCACACGTTGGAATATTCGTGGGCAGAAAGTGAAGCAGAAACTGGATTATATCACGATCTCATCTCAGTGTGTCAATATGTCTGAGGTCATGTTGGCCAAATGCCCGTCAGCATCCTGGTATTCATTCAGCAGCCTTTTTGGTGGCTGGCAGCCTAAGAGAGGCTTACCTCGAGAGAGCAAACAAGGAAAAAAACCAACAACCTGTAGGTATGAAAGGTGTCAGGTGTCATAGACGACTGGCCCATTATGTAAAATGCAGTGACATATTATTGCAAATATTTACCTTCACCTTTCTCTCAGGGAGTCTTTGTTCTCCTTTAAACACCCAATGGCCATTGATTGTTTTTCAAAGGGAAAAAGGAAAGTGGTAAATCTTTCACTACCTTTTTTATAAGAATTTTCCTTTTGAGACTTGGATTTCCTCCTCTGGCTTTTTGAGATGACAAGATTGCCTCTATATCAAGTGCCTTGGTTCATTTCTCTAACCTCCAAGACAGGTGCAGCTTCTAGGTCATGAAAGTTGGCTGGGGGGAGGAAAAAAACCAGCAAATATTTGCCATAGATACTTGTTGGATCCCAAACCTGTACAAACCAACTTCTGAGTTTTCTCCTTTTAAGGAGCAACTGAGTAGAGGACTGAGGTTACATTTTAAGGACCTGGAGGAATGCTTTCAGCACTGAGTCATCTGGTGCCCAGAAAGGTGCCGGCCAAGTATGAGACCATGGATACTTGTGGGGAGCCTGAAACTTTGTGCTTAATGGAGCCAGCCTCTATTTTTAATAGAAGATGGTAATGAGGGTAGCAATCAGGAAGGATTTCCTGGCGTGAAAGAGGTTAGAGGCAAGACTGTATCATTCTGTAGAATTTTTGCAGTTCCTTTTTAGGATTATGTTTTGAGGGAGAGATGGTTGTTTGCTTTTTAAAGAGTGGTTTCTTGTTGTGTGACATTATTCTTAAGACAAAAATGTAATAACTCCTGAGGATTCCTGCTAGGCCTGTAATTCTTGAAGACATCATAATCAGGGCAATTTAGAGGAAAAACATTCAACTTTCCCTATTTCAAGACTTAATAACCACTCTAAATTTCCTCATATTTTACAAGTTTGTCAGGTATGGGTCTATAGTTATTGGAAAGAATAACAGATATTTTGTAGAAGAAGGCTCAGGGCTACTGCGTATGACCTGCAGGTTGTGTGCACTTCAAGCTCTGTGGACCCTGTTTCTGAAACTANAGCAGAAACTGGATTATATCACGATCTCATCTCAGTGTGTCAATATGTCTGAGGTCATGTTGGCCAAATGCCCGTCAGCATCCTGGTATTCATTCAGCAGCCTTTTTGGTGGCTGGCAGCCTAAGAGAGGCTTACCTCGAGAGAGCAAACAAGGAAAAAAACCAACAACCTGTAGGTATGAAAGGTGTCAGGTGTCATAGACGACTGGCCCATTATGTAAAATGCAGTGACATATTATTGCAAATATTTACCTTCACCTTTCTCTCAGGGAGTCTTTGTTCTCCTTTAAACACCCAATGGCCATTGATTGTTTTTCAAAGGGAAAAAGGAAAGTGGTAAATCTTTCACTACCTTTTTTATAAGAATTTTCCTTTTGAGACTTGGATTTCCTCCTCTGGCTTTTTGAGATGACAAGATTGCCTCTATATCAAGTGCCTTGGTTCATTTCTCTAACCTCCAAGACAGGTGCAGCTTCTAGGTCATGAAAGTTGGCTGGGGGGAGGAAAAAAACCAGCAAATATTTGCCATAGATACTTGTTGGATCCCAAACCTGTACAAACCAACTTCTGAGTTTTCTCCTTTTAAGGAGCAACTGAGTAGAGGACTGAGGTTACATTTTAAGGACCTGGAGGAATGCTTTCAGCACTGAGTCATCTGGTGCCCAGAAAGGTGCCGGCCAAGTATGAGACCATGGATACTTGTGGGGAGCCTGAAACTTTGTGCTTAATGGAGCCAGCCTCTATTTTTAATAGAAGATGGTAATGAGGGTAGCAATCAGGAAGGATTTCCTGGCGTGAAAGAGGTTAGAGGCAAGACTGTATCATTCTGTAGAATTTTTGCAGTTCCTTTTTAGGATTATGTTTTGAGGGAGAGATGGTTGTTTGCTTTTTAAAGAGTGGTTTCTTGTTGTGTGACATTATTCTTAAGACAAAAATGTAATAACTCCTGAGGATTCCTGCTAGGCCTGTAATTCTTGAAGACATCATAATCAGGGCAATTTAGAGGAAAAACATTCAACTTTCCCTATTTCAAGACTTAATAACCACTCTAAATTTCCTCATATTTTACAAGTTTGTCAGGTATGGGTCTATAGTTATTGGAAAGAATAACAGATATTTTGTAGAAGAAGGCTCAGGGCTACTGCGTATGACCTGCAGGTTGTGTGCACTTCAAGCTCTGTGGACCCTGTTTCTGAAACTACTCTGTGAGCTGAAGTCCCTGGAACTGTGAATCCAGTGGTCCTGGGAAGGAGGCTGACCTTCATGACAATCATGGGAGCGGGGAATCATAGCTGGTGTTCCCATCCCTGCATGCAGGATGTTTTCAATTGACTACGTATTTAAGGTTATTCAGTGATTTTAAAATTTGGTTTATATATTGCTAATTTAGTTCACATTAGGGAAGATAGCAGAGAAGTAGGAGGAAAATCCATATACCTAGTTTTTTAAAAAAGATGTTCTGATAACAGACATCTTTTTTTTCATGGTTTTTTTTTTTTTTTTTTTGGAGGGGTGTTTATTGAAGTGTAGTTGGTTTATAAATGTTACAGTGTCATGTTAGGTTCAGACATAGAGCAGAGTGATTCAGATATATGTATGTGTGTGTAACGTGTGTATTTGCACACATACATACACACACATATATACGTACATACTTTCTCAGATTCTTTTCCTTTATAGATTTTTATAAGATATTGAGTATAGTTCCCTGTACTATATAGTAGGTCCTTGTTGTTTATCTTTTGTATATACAGTAGTGTGTATATGTTAATCTCAAACTCCTAATTTCTCTCTTTGCACCCCTTAGGTAACCAAAAATTGTTTTCCATGTATGTGAGTCCATGTCTGTTTTACAAATAAGCTCATTTGTATCCATTTTTTAAGATTCCACATAAAAGCAATATCATATGGTATTTGTCTTTGAGCAATAACATTTCCAGGAGGAAGGTCAGTGGGTACCTTTGGACATTGTCTGAAACTGTGTTCTTCTAGTCGATAGTGCCAAAGGCAGGAGGACTGTGGAGTGCAGTTATTTTTGCAGTGGAGGTCAGAAATACAGTTAGCCTAACAGAAAAACCTCATCCTGAAGTTATTATAATTATTGTCATTTCTTGTTGTCTGACCTGTCATTCCCACTGTGAAATACTAGCTCAGTACTCCCCAACAGTCACAATCGAGTGGAGGAATTGCTTGGCTGGGTCTTTGGGCTGAACATCATTTGCTGCTGTCAGACCAAGGGTCATCTCTTAGTCTCCTCACCTGGACTGCACACGGTTCTGAAATCTGAGTGCCCTGAGACTCTCCTAGAAGGGCCTCCGCAGAGAGGATAGTCCACCCAGGACATGGCCAAGCTGTGATGGTGTAGAGAGGGAGGGCGCTGGCTGTTAGGAAATAAGCTGAAGATTCTCAGACTAATGGGCTACTCCACAGTCCTTTCTAAGTCCTGTCTGAGAATGTTTACTCATATTTAAGGATTTGTAACTGTTTACAGCCTTCAAGGGAATGGACTAGGTGAGGAATAGAACTAAAACACAAGAGTTCCTCATTCCAGAAACTTGCAACTTTATCGAGCAGAACAATCTTCATGAAAGCATATTGGAGGGTGTCCCCTGTGTGGTTTGGAGTGATCAGGGAGATGCTGGGAAGGAAGTAGGGCTTGACTTAAGCCTTGAAACTTGTACAGAGCATCTGTACGTGAAAGGGAGGGAAGAACATTCTGAGTTGTAGACTGCAATAGATTGGACCAAACCCAGGTTTCAGAGTTTTGGAATCATGGTAGTGATTTCTGCAGCATTTGTTACGAAGAGTTAGCCGCTGCTGTGCTCCGTGGTCTGCTCTGTTGTGCTCTGTGGTTTTAGACTTTCACTAGGATATGTTTGCAGACACATATCAGGTTCCCGCTAATATGTTGCATCAGCACTCAGCTGAAGGTTGGATGTTCTGGAGCATAAGTGGCAACAGACAGAAGTACAGAGCAGTGCATAGGGGGCTACCTGCATTGTTTATTACAAGTCTTAGTAGCAACATCCTGCTTACTGTTAGGCTTGCCAAATTTCTTTTGAGTTCTGTGCCTACCTATGGGTTGAGGATAATTTGTATAGTTGCTGCTTTGTTGAGTTTCTCCTTCTTTTGAGTAAGAAAACAATTTAGAGTTCAGGATAGTTTTCTGGATTAATGTGCAGCTGTAGCTCAAAGAGTCAGACTGCTTCCTCAAGAGTGATTCCTTACAAGGCTCTTTTTAGAGCTGCTGCCTCTGCTGTTTAGTCTCTAAGTCTCTAACTTTTTGCAACCCCATGGACTGAAGCCCACCAAGCTCCTTTGTTCATGGGATTTCCCAGGCAAGAATACTGGTGTGAGTTGCCATTTTCTTTTCTAGAGGGTCTTCCCAATCCAGGGATCAAACCCACATCTCCTGCTTGCCAGGTGGATTCTTTACCCCTGAGCCACCTAGGAAGCTCCTTTTGAGAACAGAGCTTCCCTAATTGTAATGTATATAAGACTCTTGTTAAAAAGGTCCTGCTTCATTAAGCCTGAGATGTAGCCCAATATTCTGCATTTTCAATAAGCCCTGTTGCTGGTGCTGATGTTCTGAGAATCACACTTAGCCTGGAAACTCAAGGCATGGTATGGATGCTTATGGCAACAGAGTGACCCAGGAAGATTGAGTGTGGGAAGAAGCAGGATGGAGCAGAAATACTTTTCATATGAGATGATCGGCACCCGGGCTCCCACGTAGGCTTGACAATGAGTCAGAGTCACTATCCACCCAGACCCTTTACTGCTCATTGGAAGGGGCTCCCCTAGGACATGCCCACGCTAAAGCCACAGGAAGATCATTCTTTTCCCATCAAAAGCCCAGTGAGGAAGTGTATGACTTTTCACCGGTGAAAGATACAGGGGTAAGCTCAATGCCCAATTGGTCTTGCTTTTTCTCCTTAAAAGTCACATTGCAAGTTGGAAGGTGATTCTGGTGATTTGTTCCACTCTGTTCAGCTCAGCAGGTGCTTATCATATGTCTGCTCTTGGCCTGACATTATGTTACGTCTGTGGGATGCTGGTGAAGGGTGAAAAGTGGTCTTTGTTGTTTAGGGACTAACTGTGTTATTAGGAAGAAGAAAGCAGAACACTTAACAAGCAATGAAAGGAAAATTTGTGAGGGCGGAGATATAATTATGTGCTAAGTTGAATATAATCAAGTGCCAAACCTATGACACAAGCAATAAGGGCTCTGAAAACTCAGGGAGGGTTTGGATGTTGGCTTAGCTTGCTGAAACCAGAGTTAGACTTTTTAAATTGAGGGCTCTATTGTTTGACTTCTGATGGGATTTTGGAGATCTTGTGAATACAGAGTTTGAAACTACTGGACAGGAAAGGGAAAGGCAGAGTCTAGCACAGAAACCCAGTTCACTTGTTGCAGATACTGAAGCTCCAGGATGAATGCAAACCACACCTCCCGCCCCCATTCCTCCAATGAATGAAGCATTTCTTTAAATGAAGCCAGCTCTAGAGAATGAGATCATTGCTACATTGTACTGGATTTGACCAGGCACTCCTACAGCTTACTGGGGATTCAGACCTCAAGTGAGTTCTTTCCACAAAACATGAATAATCATGGCGATTAATGGAAAAGGTCATCTCAGAATCTCAGGGCAGATACCTTATAGTTTATAGATGGGGTGGACAAAAGGAGAAGGGACTCTGGGAAAAGGCTTTCAGAGGCAGAGAGGGAGCTCCTATCTTTTATCTTGCCCATGAGAGCTCTGTGGAAGAACAATGCCATTCAGTACTTATATAGCACTTTCAACTCTTTTATGGAAAAGTCACATGACATCCCTGGAGAACAAATGAGCGTGGTCTTCCCTGATCTCTGAGAGTGGATTATGGGCACAGAGCCTATATGTGTCTGGTGAAAACTCTCAGGTATCCCTTGACCCGCCAAATTGGGAGAGTGGGCCAATGTCCATGGGACCAAATCTATCAGGGGGCTCAGCTGTGTCATGTATGGACCTCGTGCCAGGCCTCTGCATCTACCAGGGTCTCTAATTTGTCCCATGGAACATCCGCCTCCCAATCAGTGTTGAAGGAGAAGATGGCGCTGCTCCTCCTCCCCACCCTGCCGGTGAGGTTTGGAGACTCACTCCCAGTTCCCTTCAGAGAGGTCCCCCTCAGGTGTGTTGTACTGTCGGCTTCTGTGTCTTGGTTTTGTATCCTTTTCTGGCTGCGGTAAGGAATCCACCTCCTTGCGTAGGAGACTCTGGAGACGCGGGTTTAATCCCTGGGTTGGGATAATATCCTGGAGGAGGAAATGGCACCCCACTCCAGTATTCTTGCCTGGAGAATCCCATGGACGGAGAAGTCTGGCAGGCTCAGTCCGTGGGGTTGTGTAGAGTGGGACATGACTGAGTAACTGAGCACGTACACTGGCCAAGTAGCCCCGGAGTTGTTGTTGCGTAGTTGCTCAGTCGTATCCACCTCTTGTGGCCTCATGTGCTATAGCCCGTCAGTCTCCTCTGTCCATGGGGGTTCTCCAGGCAAGGTTGCTGNCAGGCTCAGTCCATGGGGTTGTGTAGAGTGGGACATGACTGAGTAACTGAGCACGTACACTGGCCAAGTAGCCCCGGAGTTGTTGTTGCGTAGTTGCTCAGTCGTATCCACCTCTTGTGGCCTCATGTGCTAGAGCCCGTCAGTCTCCTCTGTCCATGGGGGTTCTCCAGGCAAGGTTGCTGGAGTGGGTTGCCATTCCTCCCACAGGGGATCTTCCCGACCCAGGGATCGAACCCTTGTCTCCTGCATGGCAGCTGGACTCTACCTGAGCCACCAGGAAGTGCAATCCGAGTTACAGGACCTCTTCCTGTTTCCTGTGTGGCTTTTCCATAGGAGGTCTGTTTCCTGCTCCCTTTGGTTTCTGAGACCTATTGTGGTAGTGCCTCAGTCTGTTTTAAGGCAGGAAGTTTGCTTCTGCACCTTTGGAAAACACCATCATCTGCTCTCCATCAGTGAACAAAGGCTGACAGGACACTGCCAAAATGTATCTGCAGGCTGGACTTGAAAGGAGACCTTTCCGTGTGCTGGTCTTACTATCTCTATCAAGAGCATCTGGAATCCTAGCCAGTCTCCAGTTGGTGGCCAGGAGGCCAAATCTAGCCCACAGATGCATTTTCTTTAGCTGGTCTTAAGGTTTNGTGGTAGTGCCTCAGTCTGTTTTGAGGCAGGAAGTTTGCTTCTGCACCTTTGGAAAACACCATCATCTGCTCTCCATCAGTGAACAAAGGCTGACAGGACACTGCCAAAATGTATCTGCAGGCTGGACTTGAAAGGAGACCTTTCCGTGTGCTGGTCTTACTATCTCTATCAAGAGCATCTGGAATCCTAGCCAGTCTCCAGTTGGTGGCCAGGAGGCCAAATCTAGCCCACAGATGCATTTTCTTTAGCTGGTCTTAAGGTTTGTAAAAAACCTGAATTTCTCTTGAACATTTTTAAATGAGTGTGTTTTTATATAAAAATTGAAATTTCTGGCTGCTCTTGAAAAGATCGTGAGTAACTGGCAACCCCGGGCTTTGCCTGTGCTAGGAAATGTTGATCGGAAGCTGGGGAGCGGTCCCACTCCTCACTTGGTCCCTGACTCCCTCAGCTCACTGCACTTGTTTCTTCACTAGCTGGCCTCTGCCATCACTGGAGTTTTATACAGGCTGCATTGATTCCACCCGGGTAAATTTGGTATGCCTAAGACAGAGAAGATGTCACAGAGGTTTGGGTAGGTGTGGTATAAGAGAAGATAGATGGAAGATAGGGAGAGAGGAAAAAAAAAAGAAAGAAAAGTAGAGTGCTGATTTGGGAACTGCTTAAATGGTCCAAACTGGAGGCAGAGAAATAATCTGTGAGTGCTTCTTAGATCATCTCTGGAAAAGGACCAGTTTGTTTCAGTTTTTAATCCATCACAGACCTCTACTTTTGTAAAATACAATATAGCATGAATTCATATAAAAATAAAAGGAATAAAAGACAAACAAAGTGCAAGCTAGCTCTTATTATTATATTCTACAGGCATAAAATTATTTTAATAAACATGGTCAAAATGAACATAATATAGGAAAAAAGAAAATAACTATAAAGCTTATATTGTTCATATAATGTATGCACACAGGCTATAACCATAGAGAATCAATGTTATAGCTTCTATTTCTGCATTATAAACTAATGAAAATTATGAATAAAATGGCAGTTTTATATATTAAACACCTATATGGACATTTTTAATCTATGAATTTCCTGTTCATAAATATTTTTATGATGAAAAGTAAAATTCGAAACCTTCTATAAAATCTCTAAGAGGCATTGCAATAACTTTGGAAATGTGTAATTTCAGGATCATCATTACCTTATTATTTAGTTCAGTTCAGTCGCTCAGTCATGTCTGACTCTTTGTGACTGCACGAACCACAGCACACCAGGCCTCCTGTCCATCACCAACTCCGGGAATTTACCCAAACTCATATCCATTGATTCGGTGATGCCATCCAACCATCTCATCTTCTGTTGACCCCTTCTCCTCTTGCCCTCAATCTTTCCCAGAATCAGGGTCTTTTCAAATGAGTCAGCTCTTCGCATCAGGGGGCCAAAGTATTGGAGTTTCAGCTTCAACATCAGTCCTTCCAATGAACACTCAGGATTGATCTCCTTTAGGATGGACTGGTGAGTTCTCCTTGCAGTCCAAGGGACTCTCAAGAGTCTTTTCCAACACCACAGCTCCAAAGCATCAATTCTTCGGTGCTCAGCTTTCTTTATAGTCCAACTCTCACATCCATACACGACTACTGGAAAAATGACAGCTTTGACTAGACGGATCTTTGTTGACAAAGTAATGTCTCTGCTTTTTAATATGCTGTCTAGGTTGGCCATAACTTTCCTTCCAAGGAGTAAGCATCTTTTAATTTCATGGCTGCAGTCACCATCTGCAGAGATTTTGGAGCCTTATTATTAGTTATTGTTAAATTACAGAACAATCAAAACTCTGGAGAAACTCTGTCTAATCTCACATTCTTTTTGCCTTTTGATCTTGTCTATCATTGAAAACATGTCACATCATTTATTTGAATGAAAGTATTAAGTTCTTTAAAACAGCAAATGATTAAAAAATGAATTAGCATAACAAACTAGCTCATATCTCTGAAATGTTGAAACTAGTTCTTACTGTGCAGGAACATGATAGGTTTGTCTAGTAGTTCAAATATTCCTGATAGAATGTTTTTCCTCAGTAACCATATCACAGTAGTTGTTTATAATCAGCTTCTATACCATCACAAGCAAAAAGAATGCTCTCAAATTTAATGCATTAGCTTTAATGTAACTTACACTAAGTGGACTTTTTAGTTTAGTCAACATTTTGGTAATATGATTTTCTTGATGAAGGAAGCACTTCATTGATTTACACTGTGGCACAGCTCTTCCAAAATGCTTTCCATAAATCCATCAGAGAGTACTCCTAAAATTTAAACTCTAAATCACATTTATTGATTAACCCTCCGTGGTTCTATATAGTTTAGAACTGGTTGTGTTTTGCAAAGAATGCTTAAGAAACAATTCTTCCTTATGTCACCATCATGTTCAAACTGCATGTACATGAAAAGAGTTGCTATTTTAGAAATAACTGTACATCCATCTAGTTGCAATTAAAATTATATTACTAGCTTTGTTTGTTTTATATTTGATCCTGCATAACATTGAGCTTTGGTATCCCTGGAAAAAGGCAGTTGACTACCTTATCTGACAAAATCCTTTCAACATTTCCAAGCAAGCATCTTTGATTTGCAATCTCTCATTAATATTTCAACAAATGTGTGGGGTTTTTGACTTAGCAACTCAACGTTTTACTTTTATAAGAAGCCCACAAAGCACGTTTACTTCTAGTAGCTGTTTGATCTGTACTTTTTTTTTTTTAATACTTCTTCTGGTTTTGAATTTACTTTTAATGATTTGGGCGTAAATATTTCTTAGGTCTTAATAATTTCATTGATTGATTAGCCAACCCACCTGTTCAGATAACACATTGTTATTTCACTCTTAAATATCAATTATGGCTGCAAAGCTCAACTCAGTATATGAAGAATCATACTTTCAAATAGAAGTATAAAACTTTTCAGTATTTATTTCTATGAAATCTTATTTATTGTCATCATTTAGTNTCTTAATAATTTCATTGATTGATTAGCCAACCCACCTATTCAGATAACACATTGTTATTTCACTCTTAAATATCAATTATGGCTGCAAAGCTCAACTCAGTATATGAAGAATCATACTTTCAAATAGAAGTATAAAACTTTTCAGTATTTATTTCTATGAAATCTTATTTATTGTCATCATTTAGTTAGTACAGCAGCTATGATCATAAAAGTTAGTATTTCCTTGATAAAAATGATCAGTAAATCTTATTTTATCTGTAAATTAATGTTAAAATTAGTAATACCAATTTCAATTCTCAAATATATAAATTTCATTTGTATATATGCTTATATATATTTATATGCTTGTACTTTCTCAGATGTCTATCAGTCTCTCTATGTCTCTGTAGATATATATGCTTATGAATATGTCTTATACAGTCTCAGATTTTTAAGACACTTTTGCTGACAGCTGACAAGATATCCTTTAAAGTGACATATCATAAAGTCCATGATTAGCAGGCAGTTTGGATTATATGTAACTCATTAGGAAAGTTCAAAGATGTTCACCTCATTCAATGAGATGAGTCAGGCAGTGTGAAATTGCTGCAAAAGTTTCTAAATTCTTATTCTCAGATTCTCTAGTTATCTTGTCATGGACTCATAACAGATAGCATGTGGATNGGAGTGATTTCAAAGCAAACTGCAAAACTTCTAATTGAAATCAGAATCAGTCCATTTTTGTGAAAGTATTATGTCCTGCAGAAGTTCTGCTGATTAGCTAACAATAACCTGAAGTCAGATGAACTGGCCTTAGGTGTGTTAATATAAAATTGCCAGTTTGCTTCCCCCCTCAATATGCCTCATCAAGTCTTGTTAGGAACCCCCAGTATTAGAGAAATTCCATGTCTTAGAAATCCTAAAAAGGAGCCTTTCTGTAGTACCATGTTGGCAATCAGAGTTTCTTTCTCTTTTCTTAAGGGAAAATAAGCCACACACGANTAAAATTGCCAGTTTGCTTCCCCCCTCAATATGCCTCATCAAGTCTTGTTAGGAACCCCCAGTATTAGAGAAATTCCATGTCTTAGAAATCCTAAAAAGGAGCCTTTCTGTAGTACCATGTTGGCAATCAGAGTTTCTTTCTCTTTTCTTAAGGGAAAATAAGCCACACACGAAAAAGGATTTTTACTTTCTTTTTTAAAGCCATAGGATGTGCTTTTATCAGTAGAAGTTAGTCACCTATCTAGAAATGTGTCCCCTTGTTCTGGTTAATAAATTAGAGAATAGACTTGTGGACGTGGGGAGAGGGGAGGAGAGGGTGAGATGCATGGAAAGAGTAACATGGAAACTTTCATTACTATATGTAAAATAGATAGTCAATGGGAATTTGCTGTGTGACTCAGGAAACTCGAACAGTGATTCTGTATCAAACTTGAGGGATGGGAAGTGGAGGGAGAAGGGAGGGAGGTTCAAAAGGGAGGGGATATATGTACACCTATGGCTGGTTCATGTTCAGGTTTGACAGAACACAACAAAATTCTGTAAAGCAATTATCCTTCAATAGAAAATAAATTAATTTTTTAAAAACCACCACAAATATCACAATAAATCAGGTCACACAAATTTTTGGGGGTGTAAAAATATAAATAAATAATAAATAAGGATGAAGAGAGTTCTGCAATACGTGAGTGTGGGTAAATACACAGACTGTTGCATATAGATTTAGATTTTGAGATATTCTTGCTGATCTTGGTTTAGACAGTTTTCATGGTGTCTGAGACCCTGCTGCTGAGAGCTGTGTATCAGATTTTGATAAGCAAAACCTTCACATACGGCCAACTATTGAATTTCCCAAGTAGGAAACTTTTTAGGTTTTTCAAAGTTTTTTTTCATATATTTTATCTTGTTTTCTTTCAAATATTTCATTCTGTTTTCATGTGGTTAGATTTTTACAGATTGCTGTTTTTGAAATCTGCCTCAGAAGGAAGCTAGCATAGGAGCATATATTTGTGGTATCACCTAATATATCTTTCAGAAGACTTTCTCAGTCATTTCAGAAAAAAATTTATTAGCTTTCCTTTTGTCAGTCTCAGGGCAACTGGTTTTCCCTTCTGTCTGGGAATTTCTCTCAGGTTATGCATGGGTGTTTGTATTGGTTTTCACTCCCACCCCACCTCTAGATTGTAAATGCCTAGAGAAAATCAGGGTCTTACTCATATTACCTTGTTCATCATATGATCAGATGAAAGTGTTAGTGGCTCAGTCATGTCTGACTCTTTGTGGACCCATGGACTATAGCCCACCAGGCTCCTATGTCCATGGAATTCTCCAGGCAAAAATACTGGAGTGAGTAGCCATTCCTTTCTCCAGGGGATCTTCCTGACCCAAGAATTGAATCCGAGTCTTCTACATTGCAGGCAGATTCTTTACCATCTGAGCCACCAGGGAAGCCCATTATCTTGTTTCCTGCTATGGACTGATTTCTTCCCACTCAGCAAATCAGTATGTTGAAACTCTAAGCCCAATGGGACTGTATTAAGAGACAAAGTCTGTAAGGAGGTAATAAGTTTAAATGAGGTGATGAGGGTGAGGACCTAATCAGATGGGACTGATTGGGGTTTTTAAAAGAGGAGAAAAGGAAACAAAAACTTTCTCTCTCTGCACAAAGAGGAAATGTCACATGAGGGCACATCAAGATGGCAGCCATCTGCAAACCAGGAGAAGGAGGCCTCATCAGAAACCAATTCTGTGGAACCATGATCTTGAACATCCAGCCTTCTATATGGTGAGAAAATGAATTAATATTGTTCACAAGCAATAGAGATTGTGGTGTTCTGTTATAGCAGCTCTAACAGACTAATACATTACCTAAAATTTACACAGTATTTTGCATATAATATCTAGTCAGTAGATACCTACTTATTTCTTACTGACATTAATTATTTTCATGGGGGAGAATTTGGTTTTATAATTACCTTACATTCTTTTAAGATAAAAACTATCTCTAAGACTTGATTTAAATGCCTTTCTCCAACATCTTTTTCCAAATGCACACACATATAAGCTTCATATTAGCCATTTTGAGTGCACAGAATGGTCAGTAAATTTGCTTTTATAACTGGGGAAAGTACTTAATTTCAAACTGTTGACAGAAGATGTTAAAAGCATACATATGTTTCCCTAGAATGCTACCCTCAGAAGATATTTGTCATCTTAGTTTATTATTTCCTCTAATGTCCACTTTTTGATATCTGTGTCCCTAACTTTTTGCTCAATGTTTGTCATTGGTGCAGTGACCCCAGTACCTATTAACAGGCTAATGCAGAGGAAAGGGGAACTTGCATTTTTACAAAAATTTGTCCATTTATTCATTTATTTAATCATTCAAATCACATTTAGAGAACCTATTCTTGCCAAGCCTATATTGGGAGCTATAAGAATAGAGGTGAAAAAACAGAGTATGTCCCTACTTTCGTGTCTATAGTCTGGTGGTGGAAAAGGGAGGCAATATATGAGCAAACAGGCAAGTAAACACTACGGTTCTAATGATAAATTCTCCATGACTCTAAGACCAACCCCCCATGATATCCAAGATACTGGTCGCAGCCATCAGATTAAGTTTAATAGATACTGAAAGTAAAGTGAAGATGTTAATCACTCAGTTCAGTTCAGTTCAGTTGTTTAGTTGTGTCCGATTCTTTGCAACCCCATGAACCACAGCACACCAGGCCTCCCTGTCCGTCACCAACTCCTGGGATTTACCCAAACTCGTGTCCGTTGAGTCAGTGATACCATCCAACCATCTTATCCTCTGTCTTCCTCTTCTCCTCCTGCCCTCAATCTTTCCCAGCATCGGGGTCTTTTCCAATGAGTCAGCTCTTTGCATCAGGTGGCCAAAGTTCTGGAGTTTCAGCTTCAATATCAGTCCTTCCAATGAATACCCAGGATTGATCTCCTTTAGGATGGACTGGTGAGATCTTGCAGTCCAAGGGACTCTCA
>SJYA01001610.1:2428800-2451164 GCA_006410615.1 Neotragus moschatus
CCCAGTATTAGAGAAATTCCATGTCTTAGAAATCCTAAAAAGGAGCCTCTCTGTAGTACCATGTTGGCAATCAGAGTTTCTTTCTCTTTTCTTAAGGGAAAATAAGCCACACACAAAAAAGGATTTTTACTTTCTTTTTTAAAGCCATAGGATGTGCTTTTATCAGTAGAAGTTAGTCACCTATCTAGAAATGTGTCCCCTTGTTCTGGTTAATAAATTAGAGAATAGACTTGTGGACATGGGGAGAGGGGAGAAGAGGGTGAGATGCATGGAAAGAGTAACATGGAAACTTTCATTACTATATGTAAAATAGATAGTCAATGGGAATTTGCTGTGTGACTCAGGAAACTCGAACAGTGATTCTGTATCAAACTTGAGGGCTGGGAAGTGGAGGGAGAAGGGAGGGAGGTTCAAAAGGGAGGGGATATATGTACATCTATGGCTGGTTCATGTTCAGGTTTGACAGAAAACAACAAAATTCTGTAAAGCAATTATCCTTCAAGAGAAAATAAATTGATTTTTTAAAAACCACCACAAATATCACAATAAATCAGGTCACACAAATTTTGGGGGGTGTAAAAATATAAATAAATAATAAATAAGGATGAAGAGAGTTCTGCAATACGTGAGTGTGGGTAAATACACAGACTGCTGCATATAGATTTAGATTTTGAGATATTCTTGCTGATCTTGGTTTAGACAGTTTTCATTGTGTCTGAGACCCTGCTGCTGAGAGCTGTGTATCAGATTTTGATAAGCAAAACCTTCACATACGGCCAACTATTGAATTTCCCAAGTAGGAAACTTTTTAGGTTTTTCAAAGTTTNCTGCATATAGATTTAGATTTTGAGATATTCTTGCTGATCTTGGTTTAGACAGTTTTCATTGTGTCTGAGACCCTGCTGCTGAGAGCTGTGCATCAGATTTTGATAAGCAAAACCTTCACATACGGCCAACTATTGAATTTCCCAAATAGGAAACTTTTTAGGTTTTTCAAAGTTTTTTTTCATGTATTTTATCTTGTTTTCTTTCAAATATTTCACTCTGTTTTCATGTGGTTAGATTTTTACAGATTGCTGTTTTTGAAATCTGCCTCAGAAGGAAGCTAGCATATGATCATATATTTGTGGTATCACCTAATATATCTTTCAGAAGACTTTCTCAGTCATTTCAGAAAAAAATTTATTAGCTTTCCTTTTGTCAGTCTCAGGGCAACTGGTTTTCCNTCTGTTTTCATGTGGTTAGATTTTTACAGATTGCTGTTTTTGAAATCTGCCTCAGAAGGAAGCTAGCATATGATCATATATTTGTGGTATCACCTAATATATCTTTCAGAAGACTTTCTCAGTCATTTCAGAAAAAAATTTATTAGCTTTCCTTTTGTCAGTCTCAGGGCAACTGGTTTTCCCTTCTGTCTGGGAATTTCTCTCAGGTTATGCATGGGTGTTTGTATTGGTTTTCACTCCCACCCCACCTCTAGATTGTAAATGCCTAGAGAAAATCAGGGTCTTACTCATATTACCTTGTTCATCATATGATCAGATGAAAGTGTTAGTGGCGCAGTCATGTCTGACTCTTTGTGGACCCATGGACTATAGCCCACCAGGCTCCTATGTCCATGGAATTCTCCAGGCAAAAATACTGGAGTGAGTAGCCATTCCTTTCTCCAGGGGATCTTCCTGACCCAAGAATTGAATCCGAGTCTTCTACATTGCAGGCAGATTCTTTACCATCTGAGCCACCAGGGAAGCCCATTATCTTGTTTCCTGCTATGGACTGATTTCTTCCCACTCAGCAAATCAGTATGTTGAAACTCTAAGCCCAATGGGACTGTATTAGGAGACAAAGTCTGTAAGGAGGTAATAAGTTTAAATGAGGTGATGAGGGTGAGGACCTAATCAGATGGGACTGATTGGGGTTTTTAAAAGAGGAGAAAAGGAAACAAAAACTTTCTCTCTCTGCACAAAGAGGAAATGTCACATGAGGGCACATCAAGATGGCAGCCATCTGCAAACCAGGAGAAGGAGGCCTCATCAGAAACCAATTCTGTGGAACCATGATCTTGAACATCCAGCCTTCTATATGGTGAGAAAATGAATTAATATTGTTCACAAGCAATAGAGATTGTGGTGTTCTGTTATAGCAGCTCTAACAGACTAATACATTACCTAAAATTTACACAGTATTTTGCATATAATATCTAGTCAGTAGATACCTACTTATTTCTTACTGACATTAATTATTTTCATGGGGGAGAATTTGGTTTTATAATTACCTTACATTCTTTTAAGATAAAAACTATCTCTAAGACTTGATTTAAATGCCTTTCTCCAACATCTTTTTCCAAATGCACACACATATAAGCTTCATATTAGCCATTTTGAGTGCACAGAATGGTCAGTAAATTTGCTTTTATAACTGGGGAAAGTACTTAATTTCAAACTGTTGACAGAAGATGTTAAAAGCATACATATGTTTCCCTAGAATGCTACCCTCAGAAGATATTTGTCATCTTAGTTTATTATTTCCTCTAATGTCCACTTTTTGATATCTGTGTCCCTAACTTTTTGCTCAATGTTTGTCATTGGTGCAGTGACCCCAGTACCTATTAACAGGCTAATGCAGAGGAAAGGGGAACTTGCATTTTTACAAAAATTTGTCCATTTATTCATTTATTTAATCATTCAAATCACATTTAGAGAACCTATTCTTGCCAAGCCTATATTGGGAGCTATAAGAATAGAGGTGAAAAAACAGAGTATGTCCCTACTTTCGTGTCTATAGTCTGGTGGTGGAAAAGGGAGGCAATATATGAGCAAACAGGCAAGTAAACACTACGGTTCTAATGATAAATTCTCCATGACTCTAAGACCAACCCCCCATGATATCCAAGATACTGGTCGCAGCCATCAGATTAAGTTTAATAGATACTGAAAGTAAAGTGAAGATGTTAATCACTCAGTTCAGTTCAGTTCAGTTGTTTAGTTGTGTCCGATTCTTTGCAACCCCATGAACCACAGCACACCAGGCCTCCCTGTCCATCACCAACTCCTGGGATTTACCCAAACTCGTGTCCGTTGAGTCAGTGATACCATCCAACCATCTTATCCTCTGTCTTCCTCTTCTCCTCCTGCCCNTAATCACTCAGTTCAGTTCAGTTCAGTTGTTTAGTTGTGTCCGATTCTTTGCAACCCCATGAACCACAGCACACCAGGCCTCCCTGTCCATCACCAACTCCTGGGATTTACCCAAACTCGTGTCCGTTGAGTCAGTGATACCATCCAACCATCTTATCCTCTGTCTTCCTCTTCTCCTCCTGCCCTCAATCTTTCCCAGCATCGGGGTCTTTTCCAATGAGTCAGCTCTTTGCATCAGGTGGCCAAAGTTCTGGAGTTTCAGCTTCAATATCAGTCCTTCCAATGAATATCCAGGATTGATCTCCTTTAGGATGGACTGGTGAGATCTTGCAGTCCAAGGGACTCTCAAGAGTCTTCTCCAACACCAGAGTTAAAAAACATCAATTCTTTGCTGCTCAGCTTTCTTTATAGTCCAACTCTCACATCCATACATGGCTACTGGAAAAACCATAGCCTTGATTAGACAGACCTTTGTTGACAAAGTAATGTTTCTGCTTTTTAATACACTGTCTAGGTTGGTCATAACTTTTCTTCCAAGGAGTAAGCATCTTTTAATTTCATGGCTGCAATCAACATCTGCAGTGATTTGGGAGCCCAGAAAAATAAAGTCAGTCACTGTTTCCCCATCTATTTGCCATGAAGTGATGGGACCAGATGCCATGATCTTCCTTTTCTGAATGTTGAGCTTTAAGCCAACTTTTTCACTCTCCTCTTTCACTGTCATCAAGAGACTCTTTAGTTCTTCTTCACTTTCTGCCATAAGGGTGGTGTCATCTGCATATCTGAGGTTATTGATATTTCTCCTGGCAATCTTGATTCCAGCTTGTGCTTCTTCCAGCCCAATTTTCTTATGATGTACTCTGCATAGAAGTTAAANGTCATCTGCATATCTGAAGTTATTGATATTTCTCCTGGCAATCTTGATTCCAGCTTGTGCTTCTTCCAGCCCAATTTTCTTATGATGTACTCTGCATAGAAGTTAAATAAGCAGGGTGACAATATACAGCCTTGATGTACTCCTCTTTCTATTTGGAACCAATCTGTTGTTCCAGGTCCAGTTCTAACTTTGCTTCCTGACCTTCATACAGATTTCTCAAGAGTCAGGTCAGGTGGTCTGGTATTCCCATCTCTTTCAGAATTTTCCACAGTTTATTGTGATCCACACAGTGAAAGGCTTTGGCATAGTCAATAAAACAGAAATGTTTCTCTGGAACGCTCTTCCTTTTTCCATGATCCAGAGGATGTTGGCAATTTGATTTCTGGTTCCTCTGTCTTTTCTAAAACCAGCTTGAACATCTGGAAGTTCACGGATCATGTATTGCTGAAGCCTGGCTTGGAGAATTTTGGGCATTACTTTACTAGCATGTGAGATGACTCAGTCATGTCCAATTCTGCAACCCCATGGACTGAAGCCCAACCAGGCTATTTTGTCCATAGAATCCTCCAGGCAAGAATACTGGAGTAGGTTGCCATTTCCTTTTCCAGGGGATCTTCTCCACTCAGGCATTCAGCCCGGGTCTCCTTCATTGCAGGCAGATTCTTTACTGTCTTAGACACCAGGGAACCCATTAGTCTATTACGTGAAGTTTACTGGTGGCTGAAACATACAATTTTTTTTCAATTCTGGCATTTTATCCTTTGGATTAAAATATATATCTCATTTATTTACATGATAAGTATCTAGGATGCTGCTTTCATAGAGAGGAAATGTCAAGTCACATGATCCGGAATGGAGATCTTAAATTAAAACATTTCCTTAAGAAAGGAGGTGTGTGGTCTTGGACAGCAACTTCTCTGGACACCTAGATAGATGCTTATCTTAAAATATTATCTAAAACTCATACTTGTTACACCTATGAAAAATGAGATTCTTGGGTCAGAAGAATACAGAAATAAATAATTCATAAGCAGAATACAAGTCTAGTCCATAACTGGAAAGACATTAAGATTTTTTTCTGCATTAAGGGTATATATCCCTGTACTCATAATTCTTTGTAAAATATTAGTAAAGTGTGAATTGCTTTTAATTCTGGTTGACTGTTTCTCTTTGAATGCCTTTCTAGGCTTAGATAGAATTATGAGGTGTCCTAGCTTTTATTAGGGTTATTTATGACTTTTTGCCATCCTATATTACTCTTTAAAAAGGGGTCTGGAAATGTGTGTGCATTTTAAATTCAAGGTTTGTGGGAAGTTATATTCTGATACATGATGATTGAAAGACAAAGGTCGAGGAATTTCCTGATGAACCACAAATTAGTTATATACTGCTGCTACTGCTACTGCTAAGTCACTTCAGTCATGTCTGACTCTGTGCGATCCCATAGACGGCAGCCCAACAGGATCCTCCATCCCTGGGATTCTCCAGGCAAGAACACTGGAGTGGGTTGCCATTTTCTTCTCCAATGCATGACAGTGAAAAGTGAAAGTGAAGTCGCTCAGTCGTGCCCGACTCTTAACGACCCCATGTACTACAGCCTACCAGGTTCCTCCATCCATGGGATTTTCCAGGCAAGAGTACTGGAGTGGGGTGCCATTGCCTTCTCCAGTTATATACTAGAAATGCAAATCACAAGATTTAAAATTAAACAATTCCTAGTACATTTTTACTAAATTCATGAAAGAAATTAGGTGATAAAAATTACTGGTAGACAAGAGTGATAGATTAAGGATTTGATTTAAGATTGTGAATTTAGTAGTCAAGTTTGAGCTCCAATAATATGTTCATTGCCACCATATGGCTTTAACTTTCAAGGCTCAACTTGCCAATCTGTTGCTCAGGGAATATACTGTACATTATCCTGTCTTGATTCTAATATTCATGAACAACAGAAAAAGAAGTGAAAGAATTCAAAATTATGAAAAGTTTGAGAAACATGTAGTCTCCACCATTTGGTAGTTTTCCCACTCCCTGCCAAATATACATTTAAATATCTTCGGTTCAGTTCAGTTCAGTGCAGTCACTCAGTCGTGTCTCTTTGCAACCCCATGAATCACAGCACGCCAGGCCTCCCTGTCCATCACCAACTCCCGGAGTTCACTCAGACTCACGCCCATTGAGTCAGTAATGCCATCCAGCCATCTCATCCTCTGTTGTCCCCTTCTCCTCCTGCCCCCAAACCCTCCCAGCATCAGAGTCTTTTCCAATGAGTCAACTCTTCGCATGAGGTGGCCAAAGTACTGGAGTTTCAGCTTCAGCATCGTTCCCTCCAAAGAAATCCCAGGGTTGATCTCCTTCAGAATGGACTGGTTGGATCTCCTTGCAGTCGAAGGGACTCTCAAGAGTCTTCTCCAACACCACAGTTCAAAAGCATCAGTTCTTTGGTGTTCAGCTTTCTTCACAGTCCAATTCTCACATCCATACATGACCACTGGAAAAACCATAGCCTTGACTAGATGGACCTTTGTTGGCAAAGTAATGTCTCTGCTTTTGAATATTCTATCTAGGTTGGTCATAACTTTTCTTCCAAGGAGTAAGCGTCCTTTAATTTGCTACCAATTAATATTATTTCCCCTCAGAATCAGATTATCTGGGTAGTTGTCTCATTTTTTTTACTTACGTTGCCTGAATTGAAAAGTTGATTCATTGAGAACACTGCATGTGATGTGTTTGGCAAACCACATTGGGGAAGCAAACACACCTGTTATGGAAACATCTGTGGCCATTCCCAAGGAAGAGAATGAGCAGGATTGGCACTTATGTGTCAGTGACAGATGTTTTCCACACCCCTAACCACAGAAGTCATTTCCGTTGCCCTGTATAGGACTATTGTACCCCCTAAATCTGCTCATTCTTTATTCCTTGATTCTCTTGGACAAGTAGGCTATAGCATACCTGTGGGAAAGTACAATATATCCCACAGTGATTGAAGCTATATACTAGATTTAGCAAGTAAACCTCTCGAATAACCAACTTTACTCATTCCATGTCCTTCTGCTGCTAAGTCACTTCAGTCATGTCCGACTCTGTGCGACCCCATAGGCAGCAGCCCACCAGGCTCCCCCATCCCTGGGATTCTCCAGGCAAGAACACTGGAGTGGGTTGCCATTTCCTTCTCCAATGAATGAAAGTGAAAAGTAAAGTGAAGTCGCTCAGTCGTGTCCGACCCTCAGCGACCCCATGGACTGCAGCCCACCAGGCTCCTCCGTCCATGGGATATTCCAGGCAAGAGTATTGGAGTGGGCTGCCATTGCCTTCTCCATAAAAAGATGCAGCAAATTTTAAAATGACACTGAATATAATTTTAAAAACAACATTGAAAAGTGAATATATTTAACTATATTCAGCTCATTATAGAGCAAGTGGGTGAGTGCAATAGTAATTCACACTATAGCATGTTTAATGAACTTGCAAAAGAGAAAATGGGTCAAAGGAAGGTAGAGAAATTTTCTCTTCTCATTATAACCGAGGGGCTCCATAATCATCTGGCATCCACTCAATGTTGTACCTATGGTTAGAAATATACATGATGGAAACTCCAGGGATCTTCCTGATTCTTTGTTTAAGGTCCTGGTCAACTGTGGCCACAATGTAACACTTGTCCTAATGACTGCTTTAAATTATACATGCTATTCTTAAAACATGGTCCTAGCTGCTTTATTAGTCTGCTTGGGCTGCCATAGCAAAACACCATAGACTAGGTGGCTTGACAAAAGAAGTAAATTTTTCTACAGTCCTGAAGGCTGAAAGTCAGAGATCAGGGTGTTTATCAAGGTCAGTTTCTGATGAGAGTTGTCTTCTTGGCTTGTAGATAGCCACCTTTTTGCTACGTCCTAACATGGTGGAGACCGAGATTAATTTCTTTCTTTTTCTCTTCTTATAAGGCCACTGACATTTAAGAAATGTGTACACATCTTCCTATATCCTGTAAGACTCATCTCAACCAAGATCTCATTTATGAAGTTTAATCCAAATGCTTGGTTTGAGCTAAATGCTCTGATAATTTCAACATAAAAATACATAATAAAATTGTTGAAATAATGAAGATTCCTTGAAGTAAGGGACAGTACCTTTACTGATTATTATATTCCTAGTATAGTGCCTGATACGTTGGAAGTTTCCAATAAATCCTAGGCTGTTGCTAGAATAAAATTAAATCAGAAATAGACATGATCTTAGGCAAACTCCGTGAGATGGTAAGGGACAGGGAGGCCTGGCGTGCTGCAGTCCATCGGGTTGCAAAGAGTCAGACACGACTTAATGCCTGAAAAACAACAAGGCAGTGTTGAACTGGTATTTTTATTTTTTTAAATAGGATTCCTTGCCTGCTCATTTGAAGTAAAAGCAATAACAACAAACATCTGACCAATAAACTGGCCATTTTCCCTGGTGCCTTGAAGGACCTTGTAAATATTAGTGAGTGCACTTCTACTTCTCACTGGGCCAGGAACCTAAACACAGTAACTTCATTTGAAGGGCCTGCAGTTCTTTTATTTTCAGAACCATCAGAGTGAGATATGTCAAACAATTCAAATGAGAAAGTTCTAGTTTCCACCTTTATATATCTCCTGGGTTTTCCTTTGTTCACCCAGTCACCTGCAAAAATCATCAAGTGTTCAAACTCATAGTCTGGGACTCACTGACCCCGAAACCTCTTGGTGGCCTGGAATCAACATGGAATGCTCTTATTTAGCACTTGGAGCCAGTCAGATATTAGTTTTCCTGCAGTAAATCTCTGATGCCAATGAAGAGGGAAATCAGAAACAGATCAGATGGTTCTGGCCCATCCCCTCCCAATATGGTGAGAAAGTCACTAACTGAAATGGAGTTGGATGCTGGGTTTATCTCTTCTATACCCTTTTATCTTAGTTATTAAAATGTGTTACTTCTTACAGCTGTGATAGTCAAGACTACTTTATTGAGATGGTGAAGAGTTTAGGTTCTAAAATGTCCTTCTGCCTCTCCCCCAGTTGGAGCAAGATTCAGTTTTTTGATGTTCATTCCCTCTGGCTACCTTGTGTTCCACCCAGGAGACTGAATTCTCTGTACAAAGAACTATGCCAATCCATAGAAAATCCTTGGGACTTCCCAGGTGGTGCTAGTGGTAAAGAAGCTGCCTGCCAATGCAGGAGAAATAAGAGATGCATTTTCGATCCCCGAGTCAGTAAGATCCCCTGGAGGAGGGCATGGCAACCCCCTCCAGTATTCTTGCCTGGAGAATCCCCATGAACAGAGGAGACTGGTGGTCTACAGGCCTTGGGATCACAAAGAGTCAAACACAACTGAAGTGACTTAGCACAGCACAGAAAATCCTTGGGTTGAGTTATTTCCTTGTTTATGACTTTTCCATATAGTTGGTTCTGCTCCAATTTCTTTGAAAGGACATCTGTTGGATGATTTGACATGATACCTCTGCTTGCCGAAAGTCTCCTCTGATAGGTCAATGTAAAAGAACCTGCAAGGGAAAGCTCAGTCATGTTGACTGGCTCTTAAGTGCAGGAACAGATTTGAAAGGATTATCCAAGACAATGACTTTAAAATCAAACTAGGCCATGGAGTTAGCCACAGGACTCTGAATTCTTTGCAGCTCCATCCTCTGGAGTGTCCTGTCACTGATCTTGCCAGTAATGAGTTTCACTTCCATGTGGGAGCTTTCAGGTCTTCCTCCCACACTCTAAAGCCCTGTTTAGTCCCTTCAGACATCATTTTGCTCTTCAACTTGAAGAACAGTCTAAGTTCATGAAATTTGCCCTGCCATCAAACCTCCTTATAAACCCACAACTCTTGAATAATAACTACAATTCTGGAGAGTTGACTCATGAATATTTCCTGCTGGCAAACAATGAGAGTAGCCTGAGGAAATTAAATCCACACAACTAATTCCCTAACTTTATTTCATTCCATGTTTAAAATATTCTCTACCTCCAAATGCTTTTACCAGGCTGCAACATATAGCAAAATCAGCTGACAGGACTCTCCTTTTGCTTCTTCCTCTATCTTCCACTTTTCTTGAGTGGTCCTAACTGTAGAGAGGTCACCAAAATGAGGTGGCAAAAAAAAGAGAAAGATTCCAAACCATTTTTCTTCTTGTAATCCTATTTTGAAGACAGTCTCTGCTTCTCAGAAAGGTAAAGTCAAACTCAGTCAGAGGTGAGACTGGAAACCTCAATAACACTATGATATATGAGAAATCGTGTGAACAGATAGCCAATTACAGAGAGTTAGCTCTGAGTATGTTCTTTAAAGTAGTCTTATGCTTTTGGCACAATTGTAAAATGGGGTATGTGGGAAAGCCTGCCTTGAGGGACTACATTGCTAAGACAATAATAGTTCTTTGTATAGTTTTATTTTCCAAAATTTTGGGACAAGGTCACAATATCCAGGTGCCAGAGGTACCCTTCTTTATAGGAAGGGTGATACTGCAGCCCTCTTGAGTCTTCTGAGGACCTTAAGTACACACCCTCCAACTACCCAAATAATACCTTTTATATGGCTAGTTTCTGGTCTCTAGGATTGTAGTTTCTACATATGAAGACATCAGTTTCAGAATATAAGTTGCCACTGTAAAGATTTTCATTTATTCAATACCTACTATGTACCAGATTCTCTACAAGGCACATTTCAGAGATGCGCTTATTTAGTCCTCATCTAGGAACTCTGAAGTTTTGTTCACATTTTACAGATGAGGAACATGAAGCATAGGGAGATTAAGTAACTAATCCAAGACAACCCATTTATCAAGTGGTGGAAGCCAGAGTTGAGTCAAGTCTGAATGAAACTCTTTAAGGTCAGAACTTTTGCTGTTTTCTTTCTGAACACCTAGAAGATTCTCAGATATCTGGCAAATTTCAGATATTCAGTCTGCACTGTGGAATGAGTGCATTAATGTGAGATTCCAGCACATGTGCTCCTAACTGTTCTTCTATACCATCTCACCTCTCTCTCCTCAGACCAGTCTTATACTCATCTCTCTCTTCATCCTCCTTTGGAGGGAAATGACATTCAGGGCTGCATCAGTCTGCAGGAGAAAGTTAAGTCTTTATAGCTATCTGCTGAAGGAATACAGCAGTTGGCAGCAAGTTGTGACCCTGGGTCTGATTATCCCTTTTTTCCTCTCTTTCCCTTCCTGCCTTTGTGTCTTCCTCACTTCTACAAAGATTCTCAAGTCCCTCTTATGTGAACTAAGCACTAGAGAGTCAGTAAGGACAAAGCTAGGCATGATCCATCCTCAATGCAAATTGTTGGTTATGTTACAGGTATTATGAGCGTTTTGACAGAAAGCGAGAGGGTGTTATATGAGGAGAGAACAAGAGAACCGATCCTATTCTCTGAGGTCAGGGGAGACCCCCTTGCAAATCTGATCTTTAAGATCAGACAAAATAAGTGGTGACAAGGATGTGGAGAAAGGAACACGTGCACCCTGTTGTTCGGTAGGTAAGCTGTAAAGCCACTATGGAGCTTTCTCACAAAACTAAAAGTTGAATTACCATATGATCCAGCATTTCTGCCTCTGGGTATGTATCTAAATAGCCATCCTCATCCGTTTTGGTACAGGGACTGGTTTTGTGGAAGATGACCACTCACCTCTCCTTGGTTCCCAACAGGCCATGGACCACTACTGGTATGTGGCCTGGGGGTTGGGTACCCAGAAAATGATATCACTACTGTTAAGAGATATCTGTACTCCCATGTTCATAGTAGCATTATTCTCAATAGCCAAGGTATAGAAATAACCCAAGTGTCCATTTACAAAGGTTCAGTTCAGTTCAATCATTCAGTTGTGTCCAACTGTTTGCGACCCCATGAACTGTAGCACGCCAGGCCTCCCTGTCCATCACCAACTCCTGGAGTTCACTCAGATTCATGTCCATCGAGTCTGTGATGCCATCCAGCCATCTCATCCTCCGTCGTCCCCTTCTCCTCCTGCCCTCAATCCCTCCCAGCATCAGAGTCTTTTCCAATGAGTCAACTCTTCGCATGAGGTGGTCAAAGTACTGGATTTCCAGCTTCAGCATCGTTCCTTCCAAAGAAATCCCAGGGTTGATCTCCTTCAGAAAGGACTGGTTGGATCTCCTTGCAGTCGAAGGGACTCTCAAGAGTCTTCTCCAACACCACAGTTCAAAAGCATCAATTCGGTGCTCAGCCTTCTTCACAGTCCAATTTTCACAGCCATACATGACCACAGGAAAAACCATAGCCTTGACTAGACGAACCTTAATCGGCAAAGTAATGTCTCTGCTTTTGAATATGCTATCTAGGTTGGTCATAACTTTTCTTCCAAGGAGTAAGCATCTGTTAATTTCATGGCTGCAAAAGGTATGTACAAATAAAATGTGGCCTATGTGCACAATGAATTATACATCCTTAAAAAAGTAGGAAANGGAAAAACCATAGCCTTGACTAGATGAACCTTAATCGGCAAAGTAATGTCTCTGCTTTTGAATATGCTATCTAGGTTGGTCATAACTTCTCTTCCAAGGAGTAAGCGTCTGTTAATTTCATGGCTGCAAAAGGTATGTACAAATAAAATGCGGTCTATGTGCACAATGAATTATACATCCTTAAAAAAGTAGGAAATCTCTCCATTTGTAACAACATGGATGAACCTGGAGGGCATTATGCTAAGTGAGACAGCCAGAAAGAGGAAGACCAATACTACAAGGTATCACTTATGTGTAGAACCTTAAAAAAAAGTCACACTCAAAGAATAAGTTGTTGCCATGGGCTGAGAGTGGAGGGAATGGAGAGAGGTTGCTAAGAGGTTATAACTTTCAGGTATAAGATTAATTAAGCCTGAGGACCTAATGTATAATATGATGACTACAGTTTATTTGTTGATAATACTGTACTGTATGACTGATGGAGAAGGCAGTGGCACCCCACTCCAGTACTCTTGCCTGGAAAATCCCATGGACAGAGGAGCCTGGTGGGCTGCAGTCCATAGGGTCGCTAAGAGTTGGACACGACTGAGCAACTTCCCTTTCACTTTTCACTTTCCTGCATTGGAGAAGGAAATGGCAACCTGCNTTTTTTTTTCTCCAAATTTAGTTACAAAGGAATAAAATTCAGAAATTACAAAAAAAAATTCCAAGGAAGAAAATAGAAACAACCTGTAGTCTAACCCCCAAATAATAAAAATCCCAAATAATAAGTTCTGCATATTGTTTAGGATCCCATAATTAATGAAATATTTTGTAGTATATAGTAAACTACCTTTGCCATCTATGATTCATTTCACATTTTTATTTCATATATATTATATTCTTTCTGACTGTGATTTCAAAGGCTATCAAGTCTTTGTTAATTGTTCTCAAGTTTTGAACATTAAAAATTAGTTTCAAATTTTCACTAGTGAAATATTTAAGGAAGTTTTGCAATGAACATTGATTCATTCAAACATGAAATTCAAATTGTGAAATTAGGCATTATTTGTAGGAGGCAAAAAGATAAATGAAGATATAAATAGACCTTTCCTTCCAGGGACTTTATGAAAAGAAACTACTTCCTAAATGATAGTAACTGTTTGAGAAGTGCTTTTCCCTTTTTCTTCTATGATCTTCCAGTCCCTTTGTATTCTCTGTGAATACAGTTCATAAAACTAGCTCCTGGGGCTGATTAGTCCATCTTCTTTCTTCCAGACAGTATTGTGTAAGAGCCCAATAAAATGATATGGGGTTGATTTGTTAGAGATTCTGTTAATTTCTAAATATGTAAGTTACAAAACAGTCAAAATAGTATCACAATGACTATAGTTGGTATACTTTGGTAACAATAAACAAAGACTGAATATATGGCTGAAATTTAAGTTGATTATAATCAGGAAGACAGCTTAATCATATTTAGTTCAGAAACTCTTGGTTGCACAATAAATGTGTGGTTTGACAGCAGGATAGCTGGATTTCTAACTCAAATGGTGGTCACAGCCTTACTGTTTTGGGGCAATGAAATATTTTAATGGAGTCATCGGAATCTCAGCCTCGGAAATCAAGGCTGCCTTTATTATTACTTGCCCAGTAGGATGACTGGTTTGCTCATGTGTGGAGCACATATTTCCCCTGAAGTCATGACCACAGGAGTGATTCTCTGTTTCAGGACTGCAGGTTGCATATCTTAATTCTAAACATCCCTCATAGAAAATCATATTCTTGCTATAGACAGAAAGATGAAAAATGCAGATATGTTTGATTAACAGTAGCACAATCATGGTTGTGGTAGGCAGAATTTTAAAGAAGACTCCCATGCCCCCTGATGTTAATCCCTTGGTTATGTTCATTTAAATGGTAAAAGAGAGATTGTCCAGATGGGCTCAACCAATTGCATGAGCCCTTCAAAGACAGAGAGTTTTCTCTGGCTGGAAGTAGAAGAAGTTGGAAAGATCTGAAGCATGAGAAGGACTCTGCTCACCACTGCTGGCTTGAAGATGGAAGTGCTGTGTGGAAAGATCGGAAGGAAATGAATTCTATCAACAACAAACAAGCAGAAGAGGATTTGGAACCAGATTAGAACTGCAGCTGACTGACACCTTAGTGTGAAACTTTGAGCGAAGGAACCAGATGAGCCCACCTAGAATTCAGACACACAGAACTATCAGATAACTAGCTATTTTTTCAAGCTATTAAGTTTGTGATAATTTGTTACTCAACAATAGAAAACTAATATGATGGTCATAACAATTTGGATTTTATGCTTTACTGAAGTGGATTGGCCACATATTTACCATTAACCAAGGATATAACATTTTTTCTTTTATTTAAATAATCTAAGAATAAATTTTATGACTTTGAGACTGAACAGTAACAGCAAAAAATTTTATGAAAGTCTTATCAAACCCTCAAATAATAAAAAATGGTATATCATCAAAGGAAACCCATAATATATACATATTTTTCTTTAATGAAAATACATATTATTTAAGATAAACTAATACACAGTAATTCAACAAATGACAAATAAAAATATACTCAAGCTGGTGTTAAGGTATGGAGGAGGTCACTTAACCCTATCTGAGAAGTACAGGAAATTCTTCCTAGAGGAAGTGGTTCAGTTCAGTTCAGTCACTCAGTCATGTCTGACTCTTTGCAACCCCATGAATCACAGCACGCCAGGCCTTCCTGTCCATCACCAACTCCAGGAGTTCACTCAAACTCATGTCCATCGAGTCAGTGATGCCATCCAGCCATCTCATCCTCTGTTGTCCCCTTCTCCTCCTGCCTCCAATCTCTCTCAGCATCAGGGTCTTTTCCAATGAGTCAACTCTTCGCATGAGGTGGCCAAAGTATTGGAGTCTCAGCTTCAGCATCAGTACTTCCAATGAAAACTCAGGACTGATCTCCTTTAGGATGGACTGGTTGGATTTCCTTACAGTCCAAGGGACTCTTTGAGTCTTCTCCAACACCACAGTTCAAAAGCATCAATTCTTGGTGCTCAGCTTTCTTCACAGTTCAACTTTCACATCCATACATGACCACTGAAAAACCATAGCCTTGACTAGATGGACCTTTGTTGGCAAAGTAATGTCTCTGCTTTTGAATATGCTATCTAGGTTGGTCATAACTTTCCTTCCAAGGAGTAAGCATCTTTTAATTTCATGGCTGCAATCACCATCTGCAATGATTTTGGAGCCCCTCAAATAAAGTCTGACACTGTTTCTACTGTTTCCCCATCTATTTGCCATGAAGTGATGGGACCAGATGCCATGGTCTTCATTTTCTGAATGTTGAGCTTTAAGCCAACTTTTTCACTCTCCTCTTTCACTTTCATTAAGAAGAAGTGGAAGTGTTAAGGAAATGCGAGAGGTAACATTTATTACAGGGCCAGGGAGAATCAACTTTCTTGGTGCTGTGCATGAAAAAATTAGGGAAGATATAAGGCAGCTATGATGATCCAAGAGAAGGGGACTGGAAAAAAAACATGGGAACTTTGGGTTTCCTTTCTTCTCCTACTTCAATTTTTAGGGTGATCATTTCAGACAGGAATGCTCCTATCTGACCCTCCCTCAAAAACTTCCCCAGGAACAAAAGGGGCCTTAATTATAGTGGCTAAGGATAGGATTTTATGACTACTCTAAAGTCTAAAAGATTTTCTATGTGAATTAAATTTAATGGAAAATATCCCTATTAGAAATCCAAGCCACAAACAGCTGAGACAACCTTAGGTAAAGGCTGAATGCAAATAATTATAGTGCCTAGAATTCACAACCTAGAAAGAACCTTTTAAAAGGCCACAATCACTGTTACTGCTGTTTCTTGAATTCTTCTTTTATAAAATCAGGGTAGTAGCCATTCCTGACCATCTTATTAAACCAGTATAGTGACAGATGAAAAGTTTTCCTGATTAAGATCCTTTTGTAGGAAGAACACTGGTGAAAACATACAAGGGCCATTTCTTGTTAAGGTGTCTTTTGCCCTGGGAAAATGTGGATGGCTACAGAGCCTTCTGTGTCCTTTGGAGTCTTCTGTGCTTTCAGAGAACTTTCCTGTTGGAATGTGTGGAGTTGAGGATGATTGTGGGGAAACCCAAGGTATCTTTTGGAGGATCCTACAGAGGAGCCTGGCAGACTACAATCCATAGGGTCACAAAGAGTCAGACATGACTGAAGCGAGTTAGCATGCACACACCTCTATTAATTCACATTTGATTTCTAGGAATTAAGGGGAAGATAGAGGATTAAGGCAGATGCCAAGCCAAAGACCAATGGATCTATGGGAGCACAAAGAGAGACAAAGTAAGCAAAAATATAACTGAACCAGAAATCACTCACTTTTGCAGTGTTGTCCCTCTATCAGTGATTACAAAAGTAGTTCTTCCTACTGTCTGGTGGTCTTGACCCTCAGGAATTGCATTAATGGCTGGTGCCAACCAAAATGTTTGCTTTATCCATTGCCATCATTGACTGCTTTGCAGCAATCAGGATATTTTTCTCCACTCTGAGATGTCACATTGAGCAGGTTTCAGTCTGATCAAGGAAATACTCTTGTCCTCACTCTCCCTATTTCAAATGCCCTGGCAACCCTCTGAAAGCATGATAAATGAGGTCATGTATTTAGTTGAGTGATGTCTTACCTAAGAGAGCTGAGATAAGTAGAGACCTTTCTACCTTCACTATTCAGAAACAGAAGCTACAGAGAAGAGATTTAGGATGCAATAAAACATGCACTGGATTTAGAGGAAGAAAGACCTGAGCTTACTGACTGTGACTTTGAGCAATTTGCTTTATCCTCTGATTTTTCATCTCCCGTAAGTTATATAAGAATTGCCATGAAGTTTTGCTTACGCTAATGCTTGACAGAGTATCAGCTCAGTAAATGTCAGTTCTTTTTACTTCCTTCTTGACCATCCGGTTTCAGGGAAATTTGATATGTGGTGTAAGAGCTCAATAGAATTACAAATGCCTTTGACTTATGGAACAAGGAAATTTTCATCATCTTTATTTTACTCTTAACTCAGAGTCCTCTACCGCTCTTTTCCTTCAGGATTGGAGATCACAGGAACTTCAAATTATTCACTTTGGGATTTTATATACAGTCTGAAACCAGTTTAAACTATTGTTTAAACCATTTTTGGAATTTTTCACTTGAAAGTTTTTATGTGAACATTTGGAAAGCTCTTTAATGGCAAGGGCAATCAGTGTGAATCTCCCTCTGTGATCTGTCCATAAAACTGGCATTCACATAAATATAGCTATACTTTCAAATTGTGCTCCATCTAGCTGCCTGCAGCAAGTGGAAGGGATACAAGATTTTGGGATCCAAGTATAAATCAAGCAGACACATACAGATTCATTTTCAAGAAGGAAAATGCATGTCAATGTGTGTGAAAACTTCAGCTGAGATTTTATGTATTCCCCCACCTTAGAAAGGCTTGTAAGAATTTTATTTTGTCTATGCTTGTGTTTGTTTTACTATTTGTTCCATGTGGCTTCTAAGAAGGAGCCAGAAGTTTCCCTCTTTGGCTTCCTAAAATGAGATCAGGGACCCTCTTGGTCCCTTTGGTCTTGAAGACCCCAGGGAAGACCAGAGAGTGTGGTGCTGATATTCCTATTCACTTCTTAAGATCAGCACAGACATTTTTCAGAAGGAGAGTAGGGCCCTTTCCAAGTCTGATCTCAGCCTTGGCTGTGTCCAGATGGTGTCACAGGCTGTGTCCAGATTGTGGTTTCAGGCACTTGCATTTACTAACTTGGTTTTGGCTGAAGAAAGAAGAGTTCCTATCACGAATATATCCAATTGCCTCATGATCCAAGGATGGAAGCAGATATTCACAGTCTACTCCATCTTTAACCCAACTTCTATTTCTCTACACCTGGTTCTACTCAGGAACAGGAAAATTTTAATTTTAGCGTTTTACTACTAAAAGGCAGTTTATTTCTTTGCAAGCTTGTAGGTGTTTAACAGAACTTTTATGAGACTAACTTTATTCATAATAACTTAATATTCTTACCATTCATGAAAATTTCTAGGCTCAAAACTCTATCAGTGTATGTGGTATTCGTAATGTATAGCTGTGCTTTAGCACTTAGGAAGTCAATGGTTTTCCTAAAAGATGTCACAGAGCATTAGAGTGTTATATATATTTTTGCTTTAAAAATGTGATAAGTTCTAAGCTAATAATAATGGTAACAGTGGCAAGAACAGTAACATGAACAGTAAAAGCTACCTCTTCACGAACACTTGTGTTTCAGTTTATGTTAGCTTTGTATTGGAGAAGGTAATGGCACCCCACTCAAGTACTCTTGCCTGGAAAATCCCATGGACAGAGGAGCCTGGTGGGCTGAAGTCCATGGGATCGCTAGAGTCAGACACGACTGAGTGACTTCACTTTCACTGTTCACTTTCATGCATTGGAGAAGGCAATGGCAACCCACTCCAGTGTTCTTTCCTGGGGAATCCCAGGGATGGGGGAGCCTGGTGGGCTGCCGTCTATGGGGTCGCACAGAGTTGGACACGACTGAAGCGACTTAGCAGCAGCAGCAGCTTTGTATTACTATGTGAATGAGTTAATTTAATCCTCACAAAAGCTTAGTGAAGTTAATTATTTTTTCCATTTTTCAGATGAGGAAACTGAGGCTGAGAAAGATTTAATGACCCATTCAGGGTCACAAAATAGATAAACAGTGAAACTAGTTTTTGAGCCCAGGCAGTCTCCTTCTAACTCAATAGTTATCCAAGAGCGAATGCCCCACAATATCACTAATCATTAAGTAAATGAGAATCAAAACCACAATAAAATACCAGCTCACGTCCAGTAGGATGGTTATTCTCAAAAACAAAGAAAATAACAAGTGTTGATGAGGACTGGAGAAATTAGAAGCAGTCATGCATTGCAGGTCGGAATATTTAATGGTAAAACTCCTGTAGAAGAGAGAATGGGAATTTCTCAAAAAATTAAACGCACGGTCACTATTTAATCTGAACAGGTCCACTTTGAGTATTTACTCAACAGAATTGAAATTAGAGACTCATCCAGATGTTTATCCACCCTTGTTCATAGTAGTATTATTCACGATAAAAAGATGAAAACAACACAGTGTCCATGGACCAAGAAATGGACAAACAAAAGTATGAAATGTATGAAACAAAAGTATGAAATGTATGAAACAAAAGTAAACAAACTTGGGAACAAATTCTGTATTGAGTGTTAGTCATCTTTAGAAAGGAATGACATTTGGACACATGCTATAACATGGATGAAACTTAAGGGCATCATTGTGCTAAGTGAAATAAGCCAGACACAAAAGGACAAGTATTACATTATTCCACTTACATGAGGATTTTAGAGTAGCCAGATTCATGGAGACAGAAAATAGAATGGTGGTTTCCAGAGGCTGTGGGCTGGGAACAATGGAAAGTTACTGTTTAATAGATGCAGAGTTTCAGTTTTGGAAAATGAAAAGGTCTGGAGATGGATGGTGTTGATGGTTGCTCAACACAATGAATGCACTTAATGCCTTTGAAGTGTTCGTTGCTCAGTCATATCTGACTCTTTGTGACCCCATGGGCAGTAGCCTGCCAGCCTCCTCTGTCCATGGGATTATCCAGGCAAGAATACTGGAGTGGGTTGCCATTTCCTTTTCTAAAGGATCTTCCCAACCCAGGGAATGAACCCTGGTCTCCTGCATGGCAGGCACATTCTTTACTGTCTGAGCCACCAAGGAAGCAGTATACGCTTAAAATTGGTTAGAGTGATGATAAATTTAATGGATATATATTTTCCCACAATAAGAAAATAATTACTAGAGAAACATGAAGTAAAAGAAAAATATAGAAGAGTGAATTCTGACCAGAATGTCTTCCTATAAAGAACCCATCCTATTTTAAATTCAGTGAATTCTGTTTGTAAATGATGACTAGTCCAATAATAGTACATGTGGCTTTTTAAGGAATGTAGATTAATTGAAGAAGTGAATTGTCATGTCTGTATGACAAATAAACAGAAAAACACATAGGACAGGTTATAACAATGTGGATAAGATACTTAGGTAAAATTAGATGATAATTTTGAGGGAAAAAAGACAAACACGGCCAACTGTAGAAGACTATAACTTAGGATGACTGTCACTTCTAAATATTCTTTGGTCTAGGCATAGGCCTGTTAGACTTTCAGTTCTGCATTTATTAAAGATATCTTTGACCACTCTAATAATACATCTAGGCTGTGACTCTTTTCCTCACAGAAGCAGTGAGAGAAAGGACCTGTATCGTTGCTGCCTGGACAAGAACTGAGCTGTTTCTGCTCAGACTTCCCTCCCGTGTAACTGACTAGGGAATAACCTGCCTCTCTCACTCTTGCCCTTTCCTTTATACTCCATGTCTGAAATTGCTGCTCCACTGCTACCTTCCCATCCTTTGCTTTGCTATTCTCTCCTAATTATGTCTTCATGTTCAATGTCAGAAGAATAATGGAAGAACCAGTTATGAGGCACATTCCCAGGAGTCCCCTGAAAGACCTTCCCTAGAGGTTTTGGGAATTGCAGGCATGCCTGTCTATGAATCTTAGGTCTATATGGTTTAGTGGTAAACAAACAAACATGGATTTCTTACAGGCCCTGTCACCTTAAGTAAGTAACTTATTTTCTCTAGGACTTCTGTTTTCAGTCTATACATTGGGAGGAATAAGTCTCTTCAACAAATGGTGTTGGGAAAACTGGATAAATATATGCAGAAAAATGAAGTGGATTAAAGACTTATACATAATACTTTGGAAAAGACCCTGATGCTGGGAAGGGTTGAGGGCAAGAGGAGAAGGGGGCAACAGAAGGTGAGATGGTTGGATGGCATCACTGACTTAATGGGCATGAGTTTGGACAAACTCCAGGATACAGTGGAAGACAGGGAAGCCTGGTGTGCTGCAGTCCATGGGGTAGCAAAGAGTCAGACATGACTTAGCGACTGATCAACAACATAATACCTGATATCAGGAGTGCTCCTAAACACTTCTGGGTCGATACTACCTGATTCGAATTCACTTTTGCTCAAATTAACTTGCTCATGGGCCATCGGAGCAATCAGGCAGAGGTGCCTGTGAGCGCCTCTGCTTTCTTCCTGCCTCGGAGGTCACAGGCTCCTGGATCCTAGCTCTGCAGCTTTTGTATTAAGAGCTTTCAGACTCTAATTGAGCATTTCTGGTTTTGGACTGGGGACAGAAACTGGCCAGAGACAGACTGGGTCCAGCTTAGAAACTGGGCTGCGTCTGGGGTTAGACGGTATCTGACTTAAACTGGACCGAGTCCAGTGTGCGATCTCAGGTGAATAAAATATGTTTTGAGGTTGAACAAGTAGGTTAATTTTGCTAAAGATAATCTTGAATTACAGTTCTCATAACCATCTTGGATTAGCATATCCATTTATGAGGTACCTTAGAGGAAAAGGTACACCCTTTTCCTCAGCCAGGCACTCACTATAAGGAGTAGCGGGAAGACTATTTCTCCGCCTCTAAAGTGTCTGGTGACTAGGTTGAGACCTGCTGAGACGCCCCACGTACTCCGGAGCCTGCAGATGGCAGGCATTCTGGGACTGGCAGAAGCTGGCCAAAGGGAAGAATTTTTACCAAAGTCAGCTCTATTAGATCTCTGTCTGTGGTTCCTAGTCGAGAGAAGAAGGTAAAATTTCACATTGCACCTTCTTTCCCAAATTCAGGTTGTCAGGGAACAAGTATGAATTATCAAATCTTTATCTTTGGGGGACAGCTATTGCCTTCTAGTTTGTTTCATTTTGTATTCTGAGATCTTGGCTTGGCAGCCATCAGATTCGTTCAGTTCAATCACTCAGTTGTGTCTGACTCTTTGCAACCCC
>SJYA01001610.1:2458669-2496023 GCA_006410615.1 Neotragus moschatus
ATAGATTAATATAAATATATAATATATAAATTAAATATATAATATATAAATTTTATAAATATATTATATATATTTATTTTCCTAATTATATATTATATATAATATACAAATTTATTTTTATTTTTAAATATATTTAAATTAAATATATATATACATTAAATATGTAGATTAATATTATAGATTTGGGACTATAATACTGTTTTTTAACCTGTTCCAGACAAAAGAGTCTGTGATCTCCAACTTCAGAAAGATTCCTTTTTACCTTGTGTTATCAGCATGACCTTTAAGTACAGCTTGTTTTTTTTTCTTCTGGAGTCTCTAATTGCCTTTCTTTTCTTCTGATTAAATAATAGTTCCTAATTACATTTTTTTGTTACAGGTAATAAATACATAATCTTGTTGAAGACATTAGTCAAAGAGCCAGATATCCTGTCCCAATTTGGATAGTTTTTTTTTTTTTTCCCCTACCAGTTTCTCCACTGTCTTTCTGAAATTTGTCTGTGGAGTATTCGTATATTCATGTTTCTACCCTCTCTGGGTTCCTCTTTTTGGTAAATTATTTAATTAAATTGTTAACTTCTTTTACTGTATCTTCAGTTTACGTGAATAGATTTAAGGAAAGTAATCCTTTGTGTGTCATCTGTGTCCTTGATTACGATTATCTTCTTTATAATTTTACTTTCATGTATTTTTATTCTCTAATGCCCTCTGAAACAGGATAAATGATGAAAAGCAAGGCCACCTTTAGTACTTCTCTGTGATACTCTGTGTTCTAATCTAACACTTAACATGTTCTTTTTGCTGTTACTCCTGATCTGTTGCCTTCGATTTAAAATTTACTATCATTATTTATTGCTAGCTATTTTTTCATGGAGGCAACCCCAATATTTATTAGAAATTATTCATATTTTCATAATTTGTTTTGTGGTTTCTTCTTTGGCCTATGGAAATGTGAAATGCTTATGTGTTATTTAATATTCAAATATTTGGGCATTCAATAGGAATCTTATTGATATCAGTTCTTAATTTATTTGAACTGTGATTAGTGAAAATATACAGCAAGATTTCAATTATTTGAAATTTACTGAACATAATATTTTTATGAAACAACATAATTTTTATTTTGGTAAATGTTACATTTGCACTTGAAAAGAGTAGTATTGTGCCCCACTGGGTGCACTATCTTATAAATGTCAATAGATCAAGGAGATCAGCAATATTTTTTAACACTGTATTCTTAATTTTTATCAACTTATTCTATCAATTACCACATGGGCATAAAATATCCAAATGTAATTGTGCCTTTACCTAATTATCTTTTTAGTTGTGTTTGTTTTTGCTTCTGTTATTAGGTGCATGAACATTTACGATTATTAAGTGAAGTGAAGTCACTCAGTCATGTCCAACTCTTTGGGACCCCATGGACTGTAGCCTGCCAAGCTCCTCCGTCTATGGGATTTTCCAGGCAAGAACACTAGAGTGGGTTGCCATTTCCTTCTCCAGGGGATCTTCCCAACCCAGGGATCAAACCTGGGTCTCCCACATTGTAAGCAGATGTTTTTACCTCTCAGCCACCAGGGAAGTCCCTCATAGCTCAGGTAAGATTATTTGGTTTTCTCAATTAACTGACTCCATCATCATTATTAAATTTCTTCTTAATTCATGGCAATCCTGCTTATCTGGAAGTTTTCTGCTTTGTCCATGACCATACTGCTTGTCTGGATATTACTATATTTGCACCATAATTCTTATGCTTTTTGTTTGTATGGGATAACATTTTTCATCTTGTAATTTTCAACCTATCTTTGCTATATATGCAAAATTAAGTTCTTGTGACTGCAGCCATGAAATCAAAAGACGCTTACTCCTTGGAAGAAATGGTATGACCAACCTAGATAACATATTCAAAAGCAGAGATATTACTTTGCCGACTAAGGTCCATCTAGTCAAGGCTATGGTTTTTCCAGTGATCATGTATGGATGTGAGAGTTGGACTATGAAGAAGGCTGAGTGCTGAAGAATTGATGCTTTTGAACTGTGGTGTTGGAGAAGACTCTTGAGAGTCCCTTGGACTGCAAGAAGATCCAACCAGTCCATTCTGAAGGAGATCAACCTTGGGATTTCTTTGGAAGGAATGATGCTAAAGCTGAAACTCCAGTATTTTGGCCATATGTGAAGAGTCGACTCTTTGGAAAAGACTCTGATGCTGGGAGGGATTGGGAGCAGGAGAAGAAGGGGACGACAGAGGATGAGATGGCTGGATGGCATCACTGACTCGATGGGCATGAGTCTGAGTGAACTCTGGGAGTTGGTGATGGACAGGGAGGCCTGGCATGCTGCAATTCATGGAGTCACAAAGAGTCGGACATGACTGAGTGACTGAACTGAACTGAACTGAACTGAACCAGCCTATTTTAAGGCCTGATTTTTAAATCCAATCTAATAATCTCTGCCTTTTAATTTGTGTTTGGTTTACTTTTATTTAACATTATTATAGAGATGGTTGTATTTAAGTCTATCCTCTTATCATCTTGATATTTCTTTTCTATTTGCCCCATAAGTTTGTTGTTGTTGTTGTCGTCCTTCCCTCTCTCCCTTGGTTTAATCAAATATGTCTTATTAATATTATTGTATTCCATTCTAACCCCTCTATTGAATTTTTTTAGTTGTAACTTCTTGTGTTTATTTTTTAGTGGTTACTCTAGGATTTAAATTTATTCATCCTTAACTTACTACTTTATACTTGGAGACTATGTTGTAACACTTGAAATACTACAAGAAATTTTCAACAATGTAATTCCATCTTCTGCCCCAGTGGATCCAGGGAAATTCGAAGGGGAGACGACGTGGTGAGGAAAAACTTATTTATTTAGAAATACAAGATTAGGAAATAATAGTATAGTAGGAAAATTTAGTGGAGAAAAGAGGCTGAATAACTTGGTTTACGGGGAAAGCCAATAAAACTTCAGGACAAGAAGCTTGCACCATCTACATCTGGCCACCAGTGCCCATTTGAATATCAGAGAGTGCCCCACCTTGGGCACTCTCTCTCACAGAACTTAAAAGCTGGGGCAAGTAAGTAGACTTGGCGAGCCTCCTCACTCCAGATAGGAATTCAGCCAGAGAATAAAGTAAAGAGGACACGGGGGAAATCAGTCCAGTGATTGGCCCAATCCTCNCTACATCTGGCCACCAGTGCCCATTTGAATATCAGAGAGTGCCCCACCTTGGGCACTCTCTCTCACAGAACTTAAAAGCTGGGGCAAGTAAGTAGACTTGGCGAGCCTCCTCACTCCAGATAGGAATTCAGCCAGAGAATAAAGTAAAGAGGACACGGGGGAAATCAGTCCAGTGATTGGCCCAATCCTCTATTGTCCAGCAGACTTTTTATACCTTTTCTTTGTACATAGAGATCAATGGATAATATAAAATTATGCAGCGTCAGCAGCCCTAACTCTTATTAAGACCAGGCTTTCTCTCTGCATACCTAGTTGTATACACAAGTCTTAGGTGATTTACATCATCTTCTGGCCAGAGAGCCAATTAACATTTTACAGCCCTTTTCTGATAAGGGTTTGTCAACCAGAAGACTTATTTGCCCTAACAGTGTTGTTTTTCCCAAAATCTGGTGCCACTCTCAGAAAGCACTAAATAAAGTTACATTCTTACATAGCAAAGGCACAACAATTTACAAGTAAAAGAAGTACAGTGATTTATAACAAAGAGAAAAGTAATTAACTCAAAAGTCTAGTGTTGCTAACATCAAAACTACTATATTCCTTTTTCTATATTCCAATTACATTGATTAATATCCTTCAGGTGTCTAAAAGATAAAGAATAGGGAGGCCTGGCAACAGTCATTGACTCAACAGTGAAACCTGTCACCAATATGATTTTTAGCTTTTTAGAAAAGGCTCTGTATCTTTAAGATGCTTTAAGCTTTGTGCCTCTGTAAACAATTCACAAGTTGTAAAAAGTCTGGGCAAACCGGTTAGGTAAGTTAGAGAGCCATCCAAAGGGGGTTCAGACTGAGACACTCTTTTTATATGCAATAAGGCAGGCAGACTCTGGTTTTTGGGGGTAGATGTTCAGAAAAACTCAGGGGGAACCCCTGAAGCTAGATCACCTTTGCCTTTTGTCTGGCTTCCTTCCTCATGACCATTGCCACGGGCAGGATTCCTCATGCTGGCTCTCGGCAATCTTCCATCCTTTGAGTTATTGTTATCACATATTTGTTCTAAGTATGCTATAAATTTCAAATAGAAATTATTTTTTTTTTTGCTTTAAGTCATCAATTTTCTTTTAAAGAGATTAGTAGAATAAAAATATTTTACATAATTTCTGATATTTTTACCTTCCTGTAAATTTAAATCTCCAAATAGAATAATTCATTTTTAACCCAAAATACTTACTTAGATTTTTGTTTTTGTGTTGTTTTGTAGTGCAAATCTACTGGTGAAGAATTCTTGCAGTTTTTCAGGTATCTGGAAAACTTTTTATTTCACCTTTGTTTATGAGAATGTTTTAGCTCTCCATAGAATTTGAGGTTGAAAGCTTTTTCTTTTGTAATTTTAATGATGTTATGTCATTGTGTCCTGTCCTCCATTGTTTCTGATGTAAATTAATTTTAAGCTGAGTGATTTTATAATATGTGTCCTTTTTCTTTTCTGCTTTAAAAATGTGTCTTTAAGATTTCATCAGTTTGGTTGTAATATACTAAGTTTGAATTTCTTTTCATTTCATAGATTTCACCAAGACTTTTGGTCATGTAAGCTTTTTTTTTTTCCTTTGACAGAATTGGGAGCTTTTCTCTCTCCTCCCCTCTCTTCTTTCCTCACTCTTCCTCCCTCCTCCTCTCTTTTCATTTCCTCGTTTCTCTTCCTCTCCCTTTCCCCCTCCCTCTCTCTCTTATATCAGTCTCATCTCTTTCTCTTTCTTCATTTAAGACTCCAATTTCAGCTGTGTTAGAGATACTGAATGTTCTTCTGTAGGCCAATGAGCCTCTTTTTGCTTTTTTCAAATTTTAACCTTTCTCTGTTATGAAGAGTGGACAGTGTCTTTGATTTGTCTGCAAATATACTTTTTGCTCTTCAGAGTTTAGTCAGATATTGAGCCCATCTAGTTATATTTTCATTTCATTGCGGAAATTTTACTTTTTAGTTTTATAATTTTTTTTTTTTTACATTTGTATTTCTCTTCTGATAGTCACTATCTGTTCATCTTTTCCTTTGAGTTCTTGGATACATTTATGATAACTAATTTTAGGTCTTTGACCCTTCCAGAATCTGTTTCTCTTCACTGTGTTTATTTTTTCATGATTATCAGCCATGTGTTTTTGCTTTCTGTGTATAACTAGCCATTTGACTTCTATACTGAACATTGCAGGTGATATTTTGTAGGAAGTCTATAAGCTGCCTTCCTTAACACAGTTTTATGTTTTGTTTTGATGGAAAGCTAAATTTCTGGCTGTTTGAATTATTCGTATCAGTCTTGGTTTCCTTTCTTGTTAGGAAGGATCTATCTTGAGTTTTACCTTTGGTCCTTGGGTATAGCCCCTAATCTAGGGCAAGGCTCCTTACCCTCAAGGCACAGCCTAGCTGGGGCCTCAAATGGTGAGTTGTGGGCTCAGTGAGGTCTCTCCGCTCTAGCTGTGCCTAAGCACAATCTCTCAGTACCGTGTGACCTCTAGTATCTCTGTTCTGCTTGCAGCCACATGGCAGGCTGTCCCCAGTAGGCCTGGCAGAGTCTCATGTTGCACACGTACATCCTAAGCCTCAACCAAAAAGCCATGGTTGGCCCACACAGAGACTTCTGACAGGCCCCTCATTAGCATAGCTCCATCTTTTTCAGTACTCTGCAAATTCTAGCTGCTTCAACACCCTCAACATTTCAATCGCTGCCCCTGCCTCAGTGCAATGAGATCACCATCTTCTTTTGAGTGCCACTTCTCTGCAGTGTGGTCCAGTGTGTGCCTCAAATCAGAAGGCCAAGGAGTTCATGGGGCTTACATCATATGTTTTCCTTCTCTCAAGGATCGCTGTCTTCTAATGCCTCTGATCCAGTGCCTGAAAACTGTTGCTTCAGATTTGTTTCCCCCAGTTTTATAATTATTTATGGAGAGTGAACAAGTTTAGTAGCAATTACCCTCTCTTGGCTAAAAGTGAAAGTCTACTGGTTGTTGTTTTTGGAGTAGTTTTTCCAGGCTATGATTTGTCATTTGCCTGTTTGCCTTTGGAGGCATTTTCTCTTTCTATCCCTGTAAATCCCACGTCATTTCACTTTATATTTGGTGAAAAACTTTGTAAGCTATTACAATTTTCTCAGTGTAGTCTTTAATTCTCCTATCTGCTCATCTTCCTTTCTAAGACCAAAAGAACTGATTAATTAAAAGTGAGCTGATAAGCTATATACTATATGCTTCCAATTTGATGACATTCTGGAAAAGGCAAAGCCATAAAGACAGTAAAAAATGAGTGATTGCCTGGGTGGTAGCAAGGTAGATGAAATACTCTGGATTTTTAGGGTGGGGGAAATACTCTGCATAATGGCTTATATGTCATTATACATTTGCCCAAACCCATAGAATCTGCAACGTTGAAAGTGAACTCTAAAGTGCATTTAGAGTAAACGGACAGATAGCAGTGTTTTAGAACAAAACTAACAAATATGACTAGCAGTTTTATGTGCTTACTTAATATTTTTCTTACACATAATTTTTTTTTGCTTCGTAATAGCAGAATTATATGATTCTTTAAAACATCAGTTTCCATTTAGACTGATTTCTATGATACAGGTACACTTTATTACTTTGTGGTATTCATCTTTTAAGAAATATAGAATATCTTGAAGGCTTAGATTATTAATTTCTGTGATACCATTTCTTCCATTCTTAAGCAGGATACCTGACTCCACATTTCATCAGTAATGTCTGTCGAGTAAAAGAAGCATGTGTGTGACATAAACATGAGAATCGAAGATCAAGACTGCCTAGATGTGAAGGTCACTTCTGGCATTTAACAACTGTTTGGTCTTGAGCAACTTTGCTTTTGTCTAAGCCTAGTCCATAAAATAAGGATAATAATTGTATTATTTTTAGCAGATATTTTAAATGATTTTAATCTATGTAAAAGCATGCAGCATAGTGTCTGATATATAGTACATATTTAACATAGTATGTGGTGGTGGTGGTTTAGTCGCTAAATTGTGTCCAACTCTTGCAACCCCATGGACTGTAGCCTGCCAGGCCCCTCTGTCCATGGGATTTCCCAGGCAAGAATACTGGAGTGGGTTGCCATTTCCTTCTTTAGGGAATCTTCCCTGCATAGGGATCAAAACCAAGTCTCTTGCATTGCAGGTACTCTCTTGCATTGCAGGCAGATAACCACTGAGCCACCAGGGAAGCTCTTAATGTAGTATAATTAAGTCCTTAAATACTGCACTGATGCATTTACTTAAAAAAAGAAACATAAAGAAGTAGCATAATGGAGTGGAAAAGAGTCAGAAAATATCTGTTCTTTCTACTTTTTATTACCTGCGTGACCTCAGCTAAACCCCTTAAACCCTCCCATCTATGCCATCCTATAAAATGATCAGAAAAGGTCAGCTTCGCCGACTTCCCCGTATGGTGTGGGAATCAACTGAGTTAATGTTCTAGAGCTTTTAAAAAAAGAAAAACAACTTTATACAATAAGGGGAATATAAACAACTCAACAAGACAATAATTTTGATAAATTCTATGAGTTACATATTGAATCCGAATATTTTCCATCAGATAGAATCACCCTGCCAGAAAGAAAATACAATAGTTTTTTCCTTCACTTTGTACTGGAATGGTCTGCTATTGGACTTACAATAGTTTCTGCAGGGCTAACCATTGCTTTAAGAGGAAAGAGCTGCATATTTGTGGCTGAAATTTAATGAGGATTTATATGTCTCTTTAGAAAATGCATTATAAAAAGGAATATGTTATGGATTTCAAATATGGATACAATGGATATGCTTCATGTACACCTGGCACAAGCATATATAAATGCATGTTTCTACTTAATTATAACACATTCAGAAATGCAAAATATAATTATAAAATGCAAACAGTGGAAGTTTAAAGCAAGGGCTTGACCCTCATGACTCACTCAGTTGCTGAAAGAATCCTTTGAGGATACTGCCAGATGTTATGACTTGTTGCTTATAGGATCCTGATTTCCTAGACATGTGTTTAGGATGTAGACAGCTTATCCCTTTGTCACAGAAGAAGAGTCCTTGAGTTATATAACCCCACAGAGAGATTGGGACACCACTTAGTCCCAACTCTGCCATATGATATCCAATCAGGAGACAGAAGCCACCTTTGTGACTTGAACAAGATTTAATATGAAGAATAGTCAATGATGTAAAGGGTTAAGTTCTATACAGTAGGGATATCTATAGGTTAACGAAGGTGGTAACTATAGAAAACAACAACCATCCCTGGGCATTTGGGAAAAGTGAATAAGGGAAAAACTCAGATACTTGGGATGTGGGGGAAATAGTGCATGTTTAAAGGATAAAGACTGCTCTTGTGGGCATAGGAGTTCTTCTCTATAGCAATTGCTATTTTTTTTTTCCAATTTTATTGAAATATAATCGAGCTACGGTGCTATACCATTTAAGGCATGCATAACAATGATTTGACCTATATAGGTCTTGAAACAATTGAAAGCAATATGTTTAGTTATCATCCATCATGTCATAGATAAGTTAAAGGAATAGAGAAAACATTTTTTCCTTGTGATCCATAACTGCTGTATATAACATACAGCAGTGTTAAAGTCATCATGCTGTACATTGCATTCCTAGTAATTATTTATCTTGTAATTGGAAATTATCTTTTGAACACCTTTATCCAGTTACCTCTTTTTCTACTTCTCACCTCTGGTAATCACAAATATGATTTCTTTTTATATGAGCTTGTTTATTCATTTGTTTTTGAAGTATAATGGACTTATAATGCTATGTTAGTTCCTGATATATATCACAGGGATTTGGGATTTCTATACATTTCAAAATGGTCATCATGACAAATCTAGTTGTCATCTGTAACTAGGCAAAGATAATAAGTTATGAACTATATTTCCCATGNCACTGAGCCACCAGGGAAGCTCTTAATGTAGTATAATTAAGTCCTTAAATACTGCACTGATGCATTTACTTAAAAAAAGAAACATAAAGAAGTAGCATAATGGAGTGGAAAAGAGTCAGAAAATATCTGTTCTTTCTACTTTTTATTACCTGCGTGACCTCAGCTAAACCCCTTAAACCCTCCCATCTATGCCATCCTATAAAATGATCAGAAAAGGTCAGCTTCGCCGACTTCCCCGTATGGTGTGGGAATCAACTGAGTTAATGTTCTAGAGCTTTTAAAAAAAGAAAAACAACTTTATACAATAAGGGGAATATAAACAACTCAACAAGACAATAATTTTGATAAATTCTATGAGTTACATATTGAATCCGAATATTTTCCATCAGATAGAATCACCCTGCCAGAAAGAAAATACAATAGTTTTTTCCTTCACTTTGTACTGGAATGGTCTGCTATTGGACTTACAATAGTTTCTGCAGGGCTAACCATTGCTTTAAGAGGAAAGAGCTGCATATTTGTGGCTGAAATTTAATGAGGATTTATATGTCTCTTTAGAAAATGCATTATAAAAAGGAATATGTTATGGATTTCAAATATGGATACAATGGATATGCTTCATGTACACCTGGCACAAGCATATATAAATGCATGTTTCTACTTAATTATAACACATTCAGAAATGCAAAATATAATTATAAAATGCAAACAGTGGAAGTTTAAAGCAAGGGCTTGACCCTCATGACTCACTCAGTTGCTGAAAGAATCCTTTGAGGATACTGCCAGATGTTATGACTTGTTGCTTATAGGATCCTGATTTCCTAGACATGTGTTTAGGATGCAGACAGCTTATCCCTTTGTCACAGAAGAAGAGTCCTTGAGTTATATAACCCCACAGAGAGATTGGGACACCACTTAGTCCCAACTCTGCCATATGATATCCAATCAGGAGACAGAAGCCACCTTTGTGACTTGAACAAGATTTAATATGAAGAATAGTCAATGATGTAAAGGGTTAAGTTCTATACAGTAGGGATATCTATAGGTTAACGGAGGTGGCAACTATAGAAAACAACAACCATCCCTGGGCATTTGCGAAAAGTGAATAAGGAAAAAACTCAGATACTTGGGATGTGGGGGAAATAGTGCATGTTTAAAGGATAAAGACTGCTCTTGTGGGCATAGGAGTTCTTCTCTATAGCAATTGCTATTTTTTTTTTCCAATTTTATTGAAATATAATCGAGCTACGGTGCTATACCATTTAAGGCATGCATAACAATGATTTGACCTATATAGGTCTTGAAACAATTGAAAGCAATATGTTTAGTTATCATCCATCATGTCATAGATAAGTTAAAGGAATAGAGAAAACATTTTTTCCTTGTGATCCATAACTGCTGTATATAACATACAGCAGTGTTAAAGTCATCATGCTGTACATTGCATTCCTAGTAATTATTTATCTTGTAATTGGAAATTATCTTTTGAACACCTTTATCCAGTTACCTCTTTTTCTACTTCTCACCTCTGGTAATCACAAATATGATTTCTTTTTATATGAGCTTGTTTATTCATTTGTTTTTGAAGTATAATGGACTTATAATGCTATGTTAGTTCCTGATATATATCACAGGGATTTGGGATTTCTATACATTTCAAAATGGTCATCATGACAAATCTAGTTGTCATCTGTAACTAGGCAAAGATAATAAGTTATGAACTATATTTCCCATGCTGCACATTTCATGCCCGTGACTCATTTATTTTGTAACTGGAAGTTCGTACTCTCAGTCTCCCTTACCTAATAGGAAATTGCTATTAAAGATGACGTTCATAACATTCTAGAAGCAGTTTTATGCCTGGGAGTTTCCTGAATACTACCTGGAGTTATTATTTGAAGAGGAAATAAGTAAGATATTTTCCCCTGAAGCGTATTTTGAAAAATCTGAGCAATGAAAACAACCATCAGAGCTACAAACTGTGTGCCACGGGGGTACACTTTCCATATGATGGATCTTTGCCCAGTATTCATTGACCATGCAAAATTCTAGGCTGGTCCTCGGGGAGACATAAAGATGCANTTTGAAGAGGAAATAAGTAAGATATTTTCCCCTGAAGCGTATTTTGAAAAATCTGAGCAATGAAAACAACCATCAGAGCTACAAACTGTGTGCCACGGGGGTACACTTTCCATATGATGGATCTTTGCCCAGTATTCATTGACCATGCAAAATTCTAGGCTGGTCCTCGGGGAGACATAAAGATGCAAGTTCCTTTACCTAACTTGCTGCCTCAAAGGGAAAAAAGAAGTTTAAAAGTTGCTTCAATACAAAGCAGAATGTGGTAGAGCTAAATAAAAACTAGGTGCATGCAGAAGAAGCGTTACAATGGTAAGAATGCGTATTGTCTAGAATGATCCTGTTTCTAATAGCACTTTTCAAATGGTTCATCTCATTGAATTCTCAAAAGAATTGCGTAAATTGGTTAGATATTATGACCCCTGCTGCTAAGTCGCTTNAGTCAATAAAGCAGAAATAGATGTTTTTCTGGAACTCTCTTGCTTTTTTGATGATCCAGCGGATGTTAAATTTTCCCCACTGATGCAGATAAAGCCTGACTTAGACCTACTCAGTAACAAGAAATGGACAATAAGGTTGTTCAGGTTGAGTGCCATGGTTGTAACACACAAGCTATTTCAAAATGCACAAGGGCCCAACCTATGGACTGCCAGTCCCTCTGAAATCCACTTGTTAGACCCAACCAAAATGTTCTTAGTGTGGTGGGAAGAAATATTTGCAATTCTAGTCAAGCGATGAGTAGATTATACTACTCTATGAAAAACAATTAATGTAAAAAGCAGAAATTTAGGCACTGCTATGTATTGATAATTAACGTGACTAAGAGGGACCTAACTCATAATTACCTAGAAGATCCTCAAATAATCTGGAAGCAATTTACATGGAGCGCATAAGAGGGGATGCTTACAGCAGATGTGCTTCCTCAGGGAAACTTGGATCTGCCCAGTCAGGAAAAGCACCCTGCTCCACTTGATCGGCTCTGCATTTTTGGTGTTATTTTCATTGTCAGCTTCAGCTTAAATGTGTATTCATGGTTTGTTGCTTCACTAGCCTAGCCCATTTGTATTCTCTAGTGATATCTTGGGGTAGCGTATGCTGCTGAGATTTGTGTATTTGTGCCTCCCTGGGGCAGGGGCTTTCCAGGTGGCTCAGTGGTAATGAATCTACCTGCCAATGAAGAAGACACAGGAGACTCATGTTCAGTCCTCCTCCTGCGGAGTAAGAAATGGCAACCCACTCCAGTATCCTTGCCTGGAAAATTCCAGGGACAAAAGAGTCTGGCATGCTATCCTTGGGGTTGCAAAGAGATGCGACTGAGAATGTGTGCCCTGGGGCACATGGGCTCTGCAANCACAGGAGACTCATGTTCAGTCCTCCTCCTGCGGAGTAAGAAATGGCAACCCACTCCAGTATCCTTGCCTGGAAAATTCCAGGGACAAAAGAGTCTGGCATGCTATCCTTGGGGTTGCAAAGAGATGCGACTGAGAATGTGTGCCCTGGGGCACATGGGCTCTGCAATGACACAGTGTTCAGGGGGAACCAAAATTCTAGAAAGCTGCTTTTGCCAACATAAATCAAGAATGTTGGTGTGGAATGGTTTGAAGAGCTTGACAGAAATCCATCACCACTGAAAAAGCTACCCAGCATGTGTGTTCAACTGGTATTCAACCAGGGCTTATGTCTCTATGAATCCAGAAGAATTAAAAAGAATGTACTGTGCTACTTCGGGGGAGCCTGATGGGCTGCCGTCTATGGGGTCGCACAGAGTCGGACACGACTGAAGCGACTTAGCAGCAGCAGCAGCATTGTGTTACTTCAATTTATACTTTAAAAATATGAAGATACTACTTTCGATTGATAGAACCTTGAAAATGGAGCGATCTTTTATCTCTGTGTTGTATTTCTGTGTTCTTTCAAAGGGTTGCAATATTTTAGGGTTGATTACTGTGTTCATTCATTACTAATTTCTTTTTTTTTTTTTAGGGAGAACTTGTGATGATGCAGATTTCTTGGGAAATGTGTTGATTTCACCATATTCGGGAAGGATTGATTATCATTTCTTGTGCCTAAGGTATTTCTTTGCCCATTTCTTGGGAATCTTCCTTGCAGAGAATGTTCACAACCCAGTAGAACCAGCATTTGAAGCAGTTACATAAGTATAAGAACAGGAGCCAAAATCAGTAAGATTGAAATTCCATTGTCTTTGGGCCCCACTCTGGTAACCTGGTTTTACTACAAAGTGGTTATGGTTCTTGCCGTTGCATATTATTCTCAGCCCTGGTTGGGTGGACCCTGATTTCCAACTATGCCACACAGGCATCCCTACTCTGCTCTGCCATCATCCCACCCAGGGGTACCTTAGTGTACTGCAAAGCTGCACTCATTTTTTGGTTGCACAAATGTCTGTGGACTGAATTGACCCAGCCAGCTACTCTCCATCTGCTGCTTTGTCTGTCTCTTTTCCTCTTTTGAATCCATCTGGAATGAGGCCAAGAAGCCAAAGTTCTCCTGGAAATGACTTTCTCCGCCATGGCAAAGAGGCATGGGTATGCTTGTATGTTGTGCCTGGGCACAGAATGGCATCCTGGCAGGGCGTGTGGCTACCCCTTCCAGGGGAGTAATTATGGGTTGTTTCTCTAATGGAAGACTGGTGGATGACTAATCATGTAACAATTTGAAATAAGAGAGAGAGAGAAAGACAACAATACTTTCGGTAGCTTCTAAAAAGATGGTCTTTCCTGTTCTAGAATAGCATCCTGCCTGAATCATCATGATTCTAATGATTATGCTAAAATGTCTGAATTGCACAGTGCTTCCCTTAGCATAATCCCAGTGATGCTCCATTAGAAATTATTCATTTTCTCAAAACATCCTGGATAAGTCAACTCAGCCTCAAGTCATTCTGCAATCTCAATGACACAGACTTAGGGAAAAGGAGGAAGACAAGAGATCTAGACTGGGTGGCATGATCAAACTGTGGGTTATAGCAGAGTGCTTCAGCTGTATCTTTCTAGCAATAAGAGTGCTTTGAAGGTTCATATGAGCTTTCTAACTAGAAGAATATCCAAGACCCAGGATGCTTTTCATGCTGACTCTTGTTTAAGTTTCTCTTTTCTGAAAGATATTAGTTGACTCCAGAGCTGGATTTGAGTTGAGGCCAGTGAGACCAGTCCTGCAGCTTCATCTCCAATTTTGATAGTCACTACTGACTTCATGTATGGCACTCTATTTGCTGTGCTTTCCCAGAGATGGTCTCATGCAGTCTGTCTCAACTGATTTTCAACTCCCAGTAATCCAGTCCTTGCTAGATCCAGGACTTCTGCCACTCCTTATGGTCATCCAGGACTCCTGCCACTCCTTATAGCCAGCACATCTTTCCTTTCAGAGAGGGAGTTAAATGTTTTACGTTAAGAGCAAAGGAACCAGCTCAGAGCAGAGAGTGCCTGCCTGGGTACAGCCCCAGAAGCAGTGTGGATCACTTATTTCTCAGTGTAGCCAGGCAGCTACCAGAACTCACACAAAGACTGCTCTCCAAATGCACTAGGAGGCCACGTTAGACCCCAGATTCAGAGGGAGATCTGCCTCCCCTCCTCAACCACCACCACAAGCAATGATAGTGAGTGTTGCATTTGAGCATACTACATGGTGGGTGGTGGGAATTTAACACACAGTTTTGCTTGTTAAATGAAAATGAAATAGTTTTCCTTATAAAACTTCAGGGTAAGGGGAGTTTTAGATAAATGCATATGAATTTCAGGGATCTTTATTGGAGTTAATTTCATGTGTATCCTCTGAGAACATGCAAAGCATCAAAGGGTGACTGTTTAAGAGATCAGGTGGTCAACTGACAAGCAGAATTGTGTCATCGTGACCTTTTTTCCTCTGCTATGTACTCTCTTGGTTTGATTCCTGGGACCCAGTACTATTTAGTAAAAGGAAAAGCATTCTTTCTACTTAAATATGCTTAGATTTCTGATCCATTAGGCACTTTCTTCCTACTAACATCTGCAGACCAATTACAAAACTACATTTGGAGGAGCAGTGAAGTAGAACTTTGCTTAAATTCTGTGCATTGCTTACTTTAGTATTAATAGAAGCCCCTGCACTCCATATTTACAGCTTATTTCATTAGTTTAAAAAATCTGTATTTTTAAAAATAACTTTTTGGTGTTGGTTTGAGGCATTTGTAAGTGAGAGAGAGAAAAAGAGAGAGAGAGAGGGATGGAGGAAGGGAGGGAGGCAGTGTTTTCCTTTCAATGTCTCTAAAGGTTTCACTTGGTTATTCAGGAATGATCTCAATTTTGTTTTGCACATATTTTGCTCTGAATTTAACCCAGAAATTTAAGGCTGGATTAATTCTTCTGTGGTTAAAATTTGTTTTAATGCTAGCAAACACAGTTTGTGTACAATTTAAGGAGAGAGGTCTACTTATATTAAGAACTCAACATGTAGGTCCTAATTTCTAGTTCTGTCCTTATATATTGTACAGTATTTCCAATGGATTGGCATTCTGCTTGGTCGCCTTTGAAACATGCAAGCAGGACATTGAAATGAGAACCAACTGAAGTTCTGTCTTTCCTGTTTACTAAGCTTGCTTTCCAGGACTCCTTCCTGACAGCTTACTCAAGTCCTTGGAACTTGCCAGTAAACTCTTAAACTAAAACAAGGCTCCCACTCACTTAAGTTTCTGGACTTCCCGACACTTAGCATTTAATGTGTGGCAAAATATGGTATACAGAATATTAAAGTCTAGGGTGCTAAATAGTTCTTAGATGCTTTCCTTACCAGCTCTGAAACTTTGGGAAATGGGAGAATTTTAAAATGCATCCTTTGGATTAATAAAAGTTTGAAGACTCAAAAGTGGTGATTTGCTTGTTTAATTTCACCAGAGACTAAAGGAATTCAGTGGAATTTATCATCTATGGAATCCAGTCATATTAAAAGTAACCTTGAATTCCAGACACCTCATACAAGAGCTCNTGGGAGAATTTTAAAATGCATCCTTTGGATTAATAAAAGTTTGAAGACTCAAAAGTGGTGATTTGCTTGCTTAATTTCACCAGAGACTAAAGGAATTCAGTGGAATTTATCACCTATGGAATCCAAAGTCATATTAAAAGTAACCTTGAATTCCAGGCACCTCATACAAGAGCTCGATTAGTAGAGATTAATGCTAAGTCACTTTAGTTGTATCCTATTCTTTGCGACCCTATGGACTGTAGCAGTAGAGATGACTCACTTTAATCATGTGAAACCTTGAAAATTGACTCCGAACTGCACGATCTTACTGTTATTTTAAGGCACAGTTCCTCACCATGGTCTTTGAGTATTTTCAGATGCCCTTGGGAACATTCTCAGAGAGACCTTGTCATGAAGTTCCTACTTCCCCTACTAGAAAGATGTTCCCCATTTGGATCTTCTTACCCTTATACTCCTTCTATCCTCTTGGAAACTACATACATTCATATATTTTCTCTTGTTAAGCTATAAGCAACTACGTGAGAAGGGTCAGAAACCTCTATACCAGAAACTACGCTTTCTTTTTCAATGTGGTGTTCATATTCTAACATGAGTTTCATCATATGACATTCTATTTAAAATTCTATGAAAAATGTAATTATCTGCCATTAAAGTTAAAATAGGTGAAAAAAAATACATTAGCATTTGAAGCCTAATGGTGAGCAGAAAAGGAATTAACAGAGGGATCATTCTATTTAGTTTTAAAAAAAGGTATTAGCCAGTAGCTATTACTATGCATGCTTCTTAGTAGGAACCAGAAAATAAACGGAAGTCATAGGAGCCATTCTTGCTATACTACTTTTAAAATTTTGTTTTTAATTTAGAGATATGAGTGAACTGAACCCTCTTGGGAATAACTGTGTCGGGTATCTGAAGGCCCTGAGTTTCTCTAGGTGAAAGGAAGTATTTCATTCATCTTTGTGTTCAATATCTCTGGCGCCTTGGACATAGTAGGTCTGTACAGTAGTGTTGAATGAAATCAACAGAATTTGAAATCACAAATTCTTGAAATTTGTGATTTCCAGGGGGAAATCACAGAAATTTATTTTACATTTTAAAAGTAATTTTGTCTATTCATTGAATACGCTGGGTCTTCGTTGCTGTGAGGGCTTTTCTCTAGTTGTGGAGAGCAGGAGCTACTCTCTAGTTGTGGTGTGTGGGCTTCTTGTTGCAGTGGCTTTTTTGTTGTGGAGCACAGGCTCCAGGGTGTGTGGGCTCAGCAGTCGTGGCTCCCAGGCCACGTGCAGTGGCTCAATAGTTGTGGTTCATGTGCCTAGATGCTCTGTGGCATATGGGATCTTCCCAGATCAGGGATCAAACCCATGTCTCCTACATTGGTGGGTGTATTATTTACCACTGAACCACCAGGGAAGCCCCAGACATTATTTCTTGAATGAGTATGTCTATAGATGCAAGTTTGTGGGTATACTGTGGCAGAAATATGAACCCTAGACAGAGATTTCTAGTAAATGAGAAAGAAAAATTGCAATCAGGACTAGAAATAAGGCTCCGGGGGAGTAGGTAAAACTGCTCTTCCTATAAGTGGAAGAGCTCTACCAGATTTTGTCCTAAAACTTTTTGAGAAGGATCTTTATATATGTTTTGTAATACTATTGGAGCCTAGTTATTTCAATAAAGTAGTCTTTGTGATGCTACTTAACCAAAATATCAGTGTATTATATACTTATAACTTCTAACTAAAATATAAGTAAGAAAGATATTCATTTTAGTTCAGCTACTCATATCAATGACTGTATAATCAATGACTGCAACTATGCGAACTATAGTTAGTTCCACTATAGTGCAGAATATGTGTTCCAATAGCTCTATGCAAAATTGCGCAAGAGCCACAGGGCTAATGGACAAAATGTGACTGGGAGCACAATAATCTTAAACTCCATCAGTGACACATGAAAAAGACAAACCTAGTAAAAATGGTGATGTAGTTTTGTACATGTTCAGTGGTTAAGAAATATGCTACAGTAAGCGTGGGGTTTCCCTGGTGGCTCGATGGTAAAGAATCTGCCTGCTAATGTAGGAGATGTGGGTTTGATCCCTGGAGAAGGAAATGGCTACCCACTCCAGTGTACTTGCCTGGGAAATGTCATGGACAGAGAAGCTTGACAGGCTATAGTCCGTGGGGTCACAAAAGAGTTGGGCACGACTTAGCAACTAAACAACAACCTTGTGGAAGTGGGTGTCAGAAAGGTGGCAGTTGATAAATTACAGTGAAGAAGGAAGTTACTGAAATGAGAGCAAAAGTTGTAACAATGGATGTGCTTCATCACACACATGGTGAACTGCAGTAGCTGGTAGGTATTTCTAGGCCCACACTAAGTATGGGCATATGTGTATTCTTACATAGCTCAGTGCAGCTGGGTGCACATAGCAGATTTAAAATTTGCATTATGCNGTGGGTGTCAGAAAGGTGGCAGTTGATAAATTACAGTGAAGAAGGAAGTTACTGAAATGAGAGCAAAAGTTGTAACAATGGATGTGCTTCATCACACACATGGTGAACTGCAGTAGCTGGTAGGTATTTCTAGGCCCACACTAAGTATGGGCATATGTGTATTCTTACATAGCTCAGTGCAGCTGGGTGCACATAGCAGATTTAAAATTTGCATTATGCTCAGATTATTCCCTGATATACCAATTATGTCAGGACTAATACATGGTTGCTGGTATAGCAGAACCAGTTGTGTAAATGAAAGAGCTAATGCTGATTATAGCTTACATATTGCGAACCCTTTTTATGTGCCAAGCTTTTATATTGCTTAACTCATTAAATTCTATTAACTCTATGAAATAGATACTCTTATTACTCCTGGCTTGTAGTTGAGGACAGGAACCACAGAGGGGTGAAATAACTTGCCCAAGTCCACAGAGCTAAGCTGGTAAGACCCCAGCTCCTGTTCACTTGACCCTCTGCTCTTCTCCCTTCTCTGCTAAAAGGAAAGTAACTAGCTTTTCCTAAACCTNCTGTGAGTGTGTTAATAAGGTTTGTTCTTAACCTAAGAGATATATGAAGTCATTAAAAACTGGAGGGATAATCAAGTCTCATATTTGCAATGTGGAAAGATCACTATGGCTGCTGTGTGGGAATAGACTAAACAGGGGCTGGGGTCATGGAGGGGGCTCAGCCATGAGGATGGTGTACTAGTTTAACAACACAGTAATGGTGGGCTGAGATTAGGAAATTGAAGGTAAGTGAGTGGATTTAAGTGATGGATAAGCAGTGAAACTGAAAGGTGATGGATTGGAAGTGTGGGTAAGAGAGAGGTAGGGGCCAAGGACGACACCTTGAATTCTAAATTGTGCACCTGCTTATGTTTCAAATCTAAAGTATGATACAAATGGACTTATTTACAAGGCAGAAAGGGACTTAAAGACATAGGAAATGAACTTACCCTTACTGAAGGGGAAAATGGGAAGGGATGAGTTAGAAGTTCCCTGGTGGTTTAGTTGGTAAGGAATCTGCCTGCCATGCAGGAAACTCAGGTTCAATCCCCAGGTGGGGAAGATCCCATGGAGAAAGAAATGGCAACCCACTCCAGTATTCTTGCCTGGGAAATCCCATGGATAGAGGAGGCTGCCGGGCTATAGTCCATGGGATCTCAAAGAGTTGGACATGACTTAGTGACTAAATCACACAAGTTAGGAGTTTGGAATTATTAGATATACACTACTATATATAAAATAGATAACAAGGGCCAGCTGTATAGCACAGGAAATTATCTTGTAATAACCTACAATAGAAAAGCATATGATAAGTGTATATATATATGTAAATAAATATAACTGATTCACTTTGTTGTACACCAGAAACTAATAGAACATTGTAAATCAACTATACTTCAATGAAAAAGTATTAGGTAGTGACTGCTATGTCCCTAACTTCATATGTCTACTACTGAATCACTATTTTGTATGGATATTTGTCAATTGGCATTGTTATTGTTGTCCATGTTACTGTATGGACATAATTACTACCCTTACTACAGTGAAGCAGTCCATCATTGTGCGAGACTTGGTAGGAGACAGAATACAACCTCCCAGGACAGAAAAGAGAGCAGACCAAATGTGACTTCTGCCTAACCCTAATGTTTAAGTCTCAGATAGGGAAACTGGGCTTTGACAATTATTTGCTTCCAAGCAGAACTTTGAATTTGGAGCAAGTGGGAAACAATGAATTTATAGTTAATTGCAATAGCAGGGTTCAGTGGTGGCAACTGGAGTGACCAGCCGTAGTAGCAGTGCTGTCTAACATGAGTTGTGGCCATGATGCCGGAGTAGCATTCAAATCAGGCTGTGCATACAGCAGAAACTTTGCACTGGATTTCATTTCTCAGCTTCTCTTTGTGCCTGGCCATTTTCTGAATTTGTTCCTACACCTTTATGGTTAAGGATAAATTCATGATAATGTTAGCTCTAACCTCCTGAAGGTTAAATATGAATCAGTTGTTGTTGTTTTTCAGTCACTAAGTCACGTCTGACTCTCTCACATTATAGATAGATCTTTCACTATCTTTCACTGTCTTTCACTATCTCCCTAAGTTTGCTCAAACTCACGTCCATTGAGTCAGTGATGCCATTCAACCATCCCATCCTCTGTTGTCCCCTTCTCCTCTTGCTCTCAATTTTTTCCATTATCAGGGTCTTTGGCAGTGAGTCGGCTCTTCGCATCAGGTGGCCAAAGTATTGGAGCTTCAGCTTCAGCATCAGTCCTTCCAATGGGTATTCAGTGTTGATTTCCTTTAGGATTGACTGGTTTGATCTCCTTGCAGTCCAAGGAACTCTTAAGAGTCTTCTCTAGCACAACAGTTCAAAAGCATCAGTTCTTCAGCAATCAGCCTTCTTTATGGTCCACCTCTCACATCCATACACGACTACTGGAAAAAACCCATAGCTTTGACTATACGGACCATTGTTGGCAAAGTGATGTCTCTGCTTTTTAATACACTGTCTAGGTTTGTCATAGCTTTTCTTCCAAGGAGCAAACATCTTTTAATTTCATGGCTTCAGCCACCATCCACATTGATTTTGGAGCCCAAGAAATGAAATCTGACGCTGTTTCCATGATAGGACCAGATACCATGATCTTCGTTTTTTGAGTGTTGAATTTTAAGCCAACTTTTTCACTCTCCTCTTTCAACTTCATCAAAAGGCTTCTTGGGTCCTCTTCACTTTCTGCCATTAAAGTGGAATCACCTGCATATCTGAGGTTGTTGATATTTCTCCCGGCAATCTTGATTCCAGTTTGTCAGTCCTCCAGCCCAGCATTACGTATGATGTACTCTGCATATAAGTTAAATAAGCAGGGTGACAATATGCAGCCTTGATGTACTCCTTTACCAATTTTAAACCAGTTTATTGCTCCATGTTGAGTTCTAACTGTTGCTTCTTGTCCTGCATACAGGTTTCTCATGGGACAAATAATATGGTCTGGTATTCTCATCTCTTTAAGAATATTGCACAGTTTGTTGTGATCCATAGTCAAAGGCTTTAGCATAGTCAATAAAGCAGAAGTAGATTTTTTTTGGAATTCTTTTTTTTTTCTACAATCCAGCATATGTTAGCGATTTGATTTCTGGTTCTTCTACCTTTTCTAAACCCAACTTGTACATCTGAAAGTTCTCAGTTCATGTACTGTTGAAGGCTAGCTTGAAGGATTTTGAGCATTGCTTTGCTAGTATGTGAAATGAATGTAACTGTATGGTAATTTGAACATTTTTGGCATTGCCCTTCTTTGTGATTTGAATGAAAACTGACCTTTTCCAGTCTTGTGTCCACTGCTGAGTTTTCCAAATTTACTGGTATATTAAGTGCAGCACTTTAACAGCATCATCTTTTAGGATTTTGAAATAGCTCAGCTAGAATTCTGTCACCTTCAGTAGCTTTGGTCATAGTAATTCTTTCCTGAGGCCCACTTGACTTCACACTTCAGGATGTCTGGATCTAGAGAAGTGACCACACCATCGTGGTTATCTGGGTCATTAAGAGCTTTTTTTTTTTTTTTTTTTTTTTTACAGTTCTATGTATTCTCGCCACCTCTTCTTAATCTCTTCTACTTCTGTTAGGTCCTTGCATTTTTGTCCTTTATTGTGGGCATCCTTGCATGAAATGCAAATATGAGTCAGACAGTGCTCCAGTTAGTTCCCATGGATTCAGCATTTTAATCATTTCAAGTAACACATACTAGTGTAACTCTCATTTGACAAATGAGATTCTAACACCGAGTGGTTAAGTGATTGTTATACTAGTCCTACAGCTAATAATTGGTAGATAGAATGGAAACCTTAGAGCCTGGCTCCCAGAGGCAGCCATCTTATCATAAATGGTTTCAGTGGCTCATAACCAAGAACACTGACTGGCACATCTGCCTCTATGGCCTGATTCACCCTGGGAGCTACAAACATGTTAAGGGCAAAGCTTGGGTTCTGCTCTCAGTGCATGGCCCAGAACACATGCAGCTGACATTCAAAGCATGCAGGCTGGCTGTAAGAATGGTCCTCCCAAGGTTCATCCTCCTCCCTTCCCCTCAAGCATGCATACAGCTTTCACTTGCCCCTGCTCAACTGTTGCATGGTGGGGTCCNGCATCAGGTGGCCAAAGTATTGGAGCTTCAGCTTCAGCATCAGTCCTTCCAATGGGTATTCAGTGTTGATTTCCTTTAGGATTGACTGGTTTGATCTCCTTGCAGTCCAAGGAACTCTTAAGAGTCTTCTCTAGCACAACAGTTCAAAAGCATCAGTTCTTCAGCTATCAGCCTTCTTTATGGTCCACCTCTCACATCCATACACGACTACTGGAAAAAACCCATAGCTTTGACTATACGGACCATTGTTGGCAAAGTGATGTCTCTGCTTTTTAATACACTGTCTAGGTTTGTCATAGCTTTTCTTCCAAGGAGCAAACATCTTTTAATTTCATGGCTTCAGCCACCATCCACATTGATTTTGGAGCCCAAGAAATGAAATCTGACGCTGTTTCCATGATAGGACCAGATGCCATGATCTTCGTTTTTTGAGTGTTGAATTTTAAGCCAACTTTTTCACTCTCCTCTTTCAACTTCATCAAAAGGCTTCTTGGGTCCTCTTCACTTTCTGCCATTAAAGTGGAATCACCTGCATATCTGAGGTTGTTGATATTTCTCCCGGCAATCTTGATTCCAGTTTGTCAGTCCTCCAGCCCAGCATTACGTATGATGTACTCTGCATATAAGTTAAATAAGCAGGGTGACAATATGCAGCCTTGATGTACTCCTTTACCAATTTTAAACCAGTTTATTGCTCCATGTTGAGTTCTAACTGTTGCTTCTTGTCCTGCATACAGGTTTCTCATGGGACAAATAATATGGTCTGGTATTCTCATCTCTTTAAGAATATTGCACAGTTTGTTGTGATCCATAGTCAAAGGCTTTAGCATAGTCAATAAAGCAGAAGTAGATTTTTTTTTGGAATTCTTTTTTTTTTTTCTACAATCCAGCATATGTTAGCGATTTGATTTCTGGTTCTTCTACCTTTTCTAAACTCAACTTGTACATCTGAAAGTTCTCAGTTCATGTACTGTTGAAGGCTAGCTTCAAGGATTTTGAGCATTGCTTTGCTAGTATGTGAAATGAGTGTAACTGTATGGTAATTTGAACATTTTTGACATTGCCCTTTTTTGTGATTTGAATGAAAACTGACCTTTTCCAGCCTTGTGTCCACTGCTGAGTTTTCCAAATTTACTGGTATATTGAGTGCAGCACTTCAACAGCATCATCTTTTAGGATTTTGAAATAGCTCAGCTAAAATTCTGTCATCTTCATTAGCTTTGGTCATAGTAATTCTTTCCTGAGGCCCACTTGACTTCACACTCCAGGATGTCTGGATTTAGAGAAGTGACCACACCATCGTGGTTATCTGGGTCATTAAGAGCTTTTTTTTTTTTTTTTTTTTTTTTTTTGTACAGTTCTATGTATTCTTGCCACCTCTTCTTAATCTCTTCTACTTCTGTTAGGTCCTTGCATTTTTGTCCTTTATTGTGGGCATCCTTGCATGAAATGCAAATATGAGTCAGACAGTGCTCCAGTTAGTTCCCATGGATTCAGCATTTTAATCATTTCAAGTAACACATACTAGTGTAACTCTCATTTGACAAATGAGATTCTAACACCGAGTGGTTAAGTGATTGTTATACTAGTCCTACAGCTAATAATTGGTAGATAGAATGGAAACCTTAGAGCCTGGCTCCCAGAGGCAGCCATCTTATCATAAATGGTTTCAGTGGCTCATAACCAAGAACACTGACTGGCACATCTGCCTCTATGGCCTGATTCACCCTGGGAGCTACAAACATGTTAAGGGCAAAGCTTGGGTTCTGCTCTCAGTGCATGGCCCAGAACACATGCAGCTGACATTCAAAGCATGCAGGCTGGCTGTAAGAATGGTCCTCCCAAGGTTCATCCTCCTCCCTTCCCCTCAAGCATGCATACAGCTTTCACTTGCCTCTGCTCAACTGTTGCATGGTGGGGTCCCAGCACCACACTCTGGGAAATGCTTTCTCTATTCCATGGCGCTGTTCACCCAGGGCTGCAGGTGCCAAAGCAGGAATGAAAGGCCCTATTGTATACCATGCATACAAGGGATCCGTGTTGAGGTTTTTGTGGGGACAGGGTAATGCTGAAAGGCAGCTGCCAACACAACAGGATAGAGTGAAACTGTGTAGTTTCGAGTCCCCTAGAATGGGGATTCATTTGTTCAGAACAGCTGAAGCAGCTAGCAAACCATGCGGTGTCCGCATTCCCGAAGAAAGCTCTGTGCCCACAGAGCCGGTGGAGCGGCAGCCCTTGAAGGTGACACTAGCCAAACCAAGTTCTGCTGTCGCCTGGGGACTTCCTATTGTGAAAGGAAGCCTTTCAGTCCTGGCTTGGCTGAGTTTGGGGTGAACTCTCTTTGCTTCTGAAGCACCNCCACAGAGCCGGTGGAGCGGCAGCCCTTGAAGGTGACACTAGCCAAACCAAGTTCTGCTGTCGCCTGGGGACTTCCTGTTGTGAAAGGAAGCCTTTCAGTCCTGGCTTGGCTGAGTTTGGGGTGAACTCTCTTTGCTTCTGAAGCACCCGAGGACTGAGCAGCCAGGAAGCAGGAATTGGGGTTTACTCTTTGGCCTTTAGCCCACAAATATGGGAGGTCTGACAGCACTGAATCTTCATCACCAGAGAGTCAATGTGTAGCTGCAAAGGTTCCCTGACATCCTCTAATAACTTGTGACTTAACAAACCGTTCAAACTGGCTGGAGAGTCACACTTTTCCTGGCTTTAAACCTGTGTGCAGTCCACAGGGTCCCTGACTTCAGTGCAGAGATGAAGGCAGTGCTGAGCTCCCCTGCAACTGTCCTTTTGTTTCTAAGACTAAGGATGGAGTCTGAGAGGGTCCAGGGACATCTGTGGTTGCAGCTTTTTATTCTGTTTAACCCCCCCCCTCCCGACCCCCCCTGCACTTCAGTTCCCGCAGGAGGCATGGGCCTCACATTTTAGTGTCTGTGGTGCTCTCTGCTGGCAGCTGCGGTCTTTCTGATCCTTGGAACAGGATGCTTCTGTCATCTGCTCAGGCCTCTCACCCTGACTGCATGTGCCGCAGGAAGCAACTCAGAGGGGATCGGATCCACAGCCAGTGTCTAGACCCTCCAGCTCTCTGACGTACCTCTGCCTATTTAAGAGTCAGTTACCCTGTAGATTCAATCATGATTGAAACTAACCCCTCCCTCACATGCTTCCTCTCCCAGTAGCTTACTCCCTGGGGTGGTAATGCCCTCCATGATGGCAAGAATTTTTGTCCCTTCACCATCTCTTCACTGTTAACTCCAGTATTTGCCTCAGTGCCAAATGCATAGAAAGGGCTTAATAAATACTCATTGAATGAATAAATGGATGAATGAATAAAACAGCGATATGAATAAATACCTTATGAACCCATAAGGGAAATGATGTTAAATTCACTTAAGAGTTGAGGATACTGAGACCTAAAGAGGTTATTTGACCTGCCCCTAGACTACAGAATTAAAATATAGCCCCAGGTTTGTATAGCTCTAAATCCTACCTTTTTCTCATAATGCCACATAGAATTGTATTCATAACCTCTGACTTCATCTCAAATCTAGAGGACTAGAAAGTCGACATGGGCTGTGATGTTGTACTTCAGTTCAGTTTGGTTGGGCTATTTCTTCATAGGATTGGGAATTTTTTATCCCTCTCTTCTGCAGTGCCTAGATAGAGCTCTCCTTTTCTCACCATGTGACCCTCACCTCCACGCAGAGAAAATATAGGTATCATGGAAGAGGGACAGCAGCTCAGCTGTGGATCAAAACAACAGAACAGGTGCTTCTGAGGCCGTAAGCTGTACCAGCACTGCTAATATTATATGCAGGAGAAAGGACGCTGCAAATTTCATGAAGGCAAGGGTTTCAGTTGTTTTACCACTGATGAATTCAAGCACCTAGAATATCATCTGGAACTAAATGACTGTTGAAAGAGTGAATAAATGAATGGAGAGAGTGATGAGAAAGAAAGGAGGAAAGAAGGTGATAAGAATGCAAGAGAAAAAGAGAAATGAATTGTACAAGAAGAAAGGTGACAGTTTTGGGGGTTGGTGAACCTTCCTTTTTCTTGTTTCCTGAATGATGTGTATTCATGGCACAAAAGAAGAAAAAAAAATTGAACTTAAAGACTGAGGACAAATATTGATTTGAAATTATATTCTTTGGTTCCAATTCATTTTCACAGCTGAAATATCCAATTTGGGTATTCACTTACCCCTCCATGCCGTGTTTTCCACAAATTGGCATGATTTGCCATGTATTGATGAAAATCAGGGAAAGAGTCATAGACATAACTAATAGAAGGAATACGAAATCCCTTTAATAATCTGATGGATGATTTCAAAGCACCCACACCAATTTAGATGTATTAGTCATCGATAGCATGACCAGTAGGAATATTGCTCAATTTGTAAATAATTTTTGCCCAAGTGCTCTTGGTTGGATTATTCTGTGTCTAAACCTGGCTTCAGTCCTGCTGCATGACTTTTCTCCCAGAGGATACTCCTTGAACCATGGTATTGAATTTTTGAACTTTAACCCACAAAGGTTCTGTCCTACAAGCCAACAAACCAAGAGGAAACCTCAAATGTCAAGTGCCTAGGCCAGAGGGTGGGAATTCGTGGGTCACAGCCAGTATTCTTATCTCTGGATAGAAGTCATTGCCATGCTTTAGCTTCTGCTTGGCCCAGAACCTATCACATTGCAGTTAGTTGCTTTTTCCAGCTATGATAGCTAGAATATTTTTTTTCATGCTACCAAGCTAACGTGAAAAGATCTTAAGAAAACCAGGTCAGGTAACATGATAAGGAGGTAGACTCTGGGCCAGCAGGGAGCTGCTGTGGGCTCTGGTCTCAAATCTGATCCAGACTCCATGTGATTCCAACAAAGGCCCTTACCTCTTTCCTGGAAGAGGAAGGACACATGAAGAACATGCAAAAGATTTATAAATTATTTACTTAATGATAAAGACCACAGTTCAATTGGAAACAGGCTGAGTTCATGTCTTTCAATTTGATGTCCACAATTATTTGTTCAGAGGCCTACAGGTGAATTGCTGAAGAGAGTCATGCTTGCAGACAACTGCTTTGCTTAGAAAAATGTCCTGTGCTCCCATTTCAAATATTGCATCAGTAAAAAAGAGAGAAAACATTTCATTGAAAATTCCCTTGTGTTTTCCACTGCATCAATACTATGATTAATTTTTTTTTCACGAAGATCGGAGTGTCACCAAAATTTCAAAAATATTTTCCAAGTGTTTTTCATAATACAAAGGCTAATTTTTCTGAGGGTTTTATCATGAATAACCCAAGGTAATTGCCAAATGCATTTTATGTAGTTTTGGGAGTATCTTCCTCTGCTTTTTATTATAGTTTTCCAGTTTTTGCCAAATCGATTTTGAAATTAGAGGGGAAAATCCAGCTACTTCAAAATCAATTAATGTCTGGGAATATGAGTCATATAGACAGAATGTGCAGTAGTTTAGGCAGAGATTGTCTTTTCATGGTGTGTTGGCAATGGGTAAACAGGGTGCTAGTATTCAGAACAAACACTTTAAGGAGGAAATAACATGACTAATATACCTTTCATTTGCCATAAGTTTTTGAGGATTATCACTTTATCTTATTCTTTTCCTCATTCCCTTCTCACCACTTGGCAGTGATTTATATTGTCTACTGTCTGCTTTCAAGATCTTGAAATTGTAAAATTACAACATTGTGCTTTTCTGTTTGAGAATAAATACTTCAGCAATTGACGGCATTTTGGTAGTTGTGAAAAATAACAGTCCTGTGACTAATCTTGTTTTATTGTAGTCTATTTAAGAGAAATTAGAGAGTTTTGGATAAGCCACAATATTTAAATATTTGATTATCTAATTTATAAATTACATATTATTTACATTAATATAAAATTTGACTATTTAAATGCCTTCTCTCCAATTTATACTCAATTTATGACTTCTTCTTAATCTATGATCAAGAAGAAAGTTAGACTCAACCCCATGTTTGCTTAAAGAGTTCATGTATATAGAGATATTTGTAATATGTCTATATTATGATCAGTGATTTGGTTTATTTAATTTTGGCCAAAATGATCTGGAGGTTATAAAACTAGGAAGAGAAAACTAACATCATTTCATATACATCTCAGCACATTGATATCTGTGCACATATGAATCAGAAATGCATATTTTTTGATTTGTCTTGCTTTGCCTTTGCAATATGGTGAGTAATTAAGCAAGTGTATCTAAGTTTCAAGTCATTCCAAATTAAAATAAATTTTATTAAATTATTTTCTTCAAATTCTTATGACAAAGCAAGTGGCCCCTGACAGTTCTGTTGAGGATGAGACAAGGGAAAGAGAAGAAAGTAGATATAAAAAAATAATATTCAAGGTCACTCAGGGCTTCCTGATGTCTCAGTGGGTAAAGAATCTGCCTGCAATGCAGGAGACACAGGAGACTTGGATTCGATTACTGGGTGGGGAAGATACACTGGAGGGGGAAATGGCAACCCACTGCAGTATTCTTGCCTACAAAATCTCATGGACAGAGGAGCCTTGCAGGCTACAGTCCNAATGATAAAGACCACAGTTCAATTGGAAACAGGCTGAGTTCATGTCTTTCAATTTGATGTCCACAATTATTTGTTCAGAGGCCTACAGGTGAATTGCTGAAGAGAGTCATGCTTGCAGACAACTGCTTTGCTTAGAAAAATGTCCTGTGCTCCCATTTCAAATATTGCATCAGTAAAAAAGAGAGAAAACATTTCATTGAAAATTCCCTTGTGTTTTCCACTGCATCAATACTATGATTAATTTTTTTTTCACGAAGATCGGAGTGTCACCAAAATTTCAAAAATATTTTCCAAGTGTTTTTCATAATACAAAGGCTAATTTTTCTGAGGGTTTTATCATGAATAACCCAAGGTAATTGCCAAATGCATTTTATGTAGTTTTGGTAGTATCTTCCTCTGCTTTTTATTATAGTTTTCCAGTTTTTGCCAAATCGATTTTGAAATTAGAGGGGAAAATCCAGCTACTTCAAAATCAATTAATGTCTGGGAATATGAGTCATATAGACAGAATGTGCAGTAGTTTAGGCAGAGATTGTCTTTTCATGGTGTGTTGGCAATGGGTAAACAGGGTGCTAGTATTCAGAACAAACACTTTAAGGAGGAAATAACATGACTAATATACCTTTCATTTGCCATAAGTTTTTGAGGATTATCACTTTATCTTATTCTTTTCCTCATTCCCTTCTCACCACTTGGCAGTGATTTATATTGTCTACTGTCTGCTTTCAAGATCTTGAAATTGTAAAATTACAACATTGTGCTTTTCTGTTTGAGAATAAATACTTCAGCAATTGACGGCATTTTGGTAGTTGTGAAAAATAACAGTCCTGTGACTAATCTTGTTTTATTGTAGTCTATTTAAGAGAAATTAGAGAGTTTTGGATAAGCCACAATATTTAAATATTTGATTATCTAATTTATAAATTACATATTATTTACATTAATATAAAATTTGACTATTTAAATGCCTTCTCTCCAATTTATACTCAATTTATGACTTCTTCTTAATCTATGATCAAGAAGAAAGTTAGACTCAACCCCATGTTTGCTTAAAGAGTTCATGTATATAGAGATATTTGTAATATGTCTATATTATGATCAGTGATTTGGTTTATTTAATTTTGGCCAAAATGATCTGGAGGTTATAAAACTAGGAAGAGAAAACTAACATCATTTCATATACATCTCAGCACATTGATATCTGTGCACATATGAATCAGAAATGCATATTTTTTGATTTGTCTTGCTTTGCCTTTGCAATATGGTGAGTAATTAAGCAAGTGTATCTAAGTTTCAAGTCATTCCAAATTAAAATAAATTTTATTAAATTATTTTCTTCAAATTCTTATGACAAAGCAAGTGGCCCCTGACAGTTCTGTTGAGGATGAGACAAGGGAAAGAGAAGAAAGTAGATATAAAAAAATAATATTCAAGGTCACTCAGGGCTTCCTGATGTCTCAGTGGGTAAAGAATCTGCCTGCAATGCAGGAGACACAGGAGACTTGGATTCGATTACTGGGTGGGGAAGATACACTGGAGGGGGAAATGGCAACCCACTGCAGTATTCTTGCCTACAAAATCTCATGGACAGAGGAGCCTTGCAGGCTACAGTCCATGGGGTCACAAAGAGTCGGACACAACTGAGTGACTAAACACGAGCAACAAGCAGGGAAGCTTACCTTTCCAATTTTTCATCTCTCACTATACTTCTTAAATGGCACCTAAAATAATCAGATGATGAGCAAGGCCCAGGAATGAGCCCACTGAGTTCTCACCAAAGAAGGCTTCTTAGGTCACAGACTACAATGGGAACATTCCAAAGACTAACTCCATCAGACGAAAGGCTGAATCTTCCTATCAGCTCTGACTTTGCAATTCACATCATGGTCACTGCCACCCTTCTTAGAGAAAATGGTTTATTAATTTTCAATTTTGTTTGATGACTAAAAGTACATATCTGAAAGAGAAAAAAGAAATGATCAAGAATATGAACATATAATTAATAAGTGAAGAAATACAAATGGCTACAGAATTTTTGAAAAGCCACTCACTCATGTCTGGTTTTCAATTGACGGAAGAATACTGGACACTTCCCCATCTCACAGAAATCACCCAAAAGCATCAAATACCTGATATGCTAACTCCATGTCTGATTACACAAACAGATTGTTTTTTTAACTGAAGTATAGTTGTGAGAGCTGGACAATAAAGAAGGCAGAGCACTGAAGAATTGATGCTTTTCAAACTGTGGTGCTGGAGGAGACTCTTGAGAGTCCCTTGGACTGCAAGGAGATTAAATCAGTTAGAAAGATTGAAGGCAGAAGAGGGCGACAGAGGATGAGATGGTTGAATGGCATCATCAATTCAATGGACATGAACTTGGGCAAACTCTGGGAGATAGTGAGGGACAGGGAAGCCTGGTGTGCTGTAGTCCATGGGGTTACAAAGAGTTGGACACAACTTGGTGACTGAATAACAACAATAACATAGTTGATTTACAATGTTGTATTAGTTTCAGGTACAGAACAAAGTGATTCAGTTCTCTCTCTCTCTCTCTCTCTCTCTCTCTGTGTATGTTTGTACTTGTGTGTGTACTCAGTCATGTCTAACTTTTTACAACCCCATGGACTATAGCTCACCAGTCTTCTCTGTCCATGGAATTTCCCAGCAAGAATACTGGAGTGGGTTGCCATTTCCTTCTCCCGGGGATCTTCCCAACCCAAGGATCATGTCTCTTGCCTCTCCTGCCTTGGCAGGCAGATTCTTTACCTCNTTTTACAACCCCATGGACTATAGCTCACCAGTCTTCTCTGTCCATGGAATTTCCCAGCAAGAATACTGGAGTGGGTTGCCATTTCCTTCTCCCGGGGATCTTCCCAACCCAAGGATCATGTCTCTTGCCTCTCCTGCCTTGGCAGGCAGATTCTTTACCTCTAGCACCACCTGTGAAGCCCCAGTCAAACCATATCACTATATTAAAAAAAAACAACAACAAAACCCAATGTAAAGCACTAAGAGAAGAAAGGAGGGGCAAAACAAGCTATAAGATGCACAGAAAACAATGACCAAAATGACAGTAGTAAAGCCTTCCCTTTTATTAATTAGTTTTAATGTAAATGGGGAATGATACTCACTGATCACATGACATAGATTTGGGACCTAAGAGACATACGCAGAACACTCCACCCAACAACAGCAGGCTATGCATTCTTCTCACGTACACATAGAACATTCTATCAAGCCATGAGAAAAACACGGAAGAACCTCAGATTCGTACTACTAAGTGAAAGAAACCAATCTGAAAAGGCTACATACTGTGTTATTTCAACTACGTGACATCTTAGAAAGGGCAAAACAATGGACAGAATAAAAACATCAGTGGTTGCTAGGGACTGGGAGGAAGGATGAATAGATAGAGCCCCAAAACTCTTAGGGCAGTGAAACTGTTCTGTGCTGTGTGATACTATAATGGTGGATGTGTGTGTCATTATATGTTTGTCAAAAGCCACAGAATGCACAATAACACAGATCGATCTGCACATGACCGCTGGACTTTGGGTGGTGATGTGTCAATATAGTTTCATTGACTGTAACAAATATACCATTTTGATGTGTAATGTTGATGGGGGAAGCTGTCTGCGGTGGAGGAGATAGCAGAGATATGGTACATGGGAACTCTGTACTTTCTGCTCAGTTTTGCTGTGACTCTAAGACAGCTCTAAAAATTAAATTAAAGATGATATATTTCCCTATGACAACAAGGAAATATCCAAAGTATTTTATTTAACGTAAACTAAATAATTGTTATATTTTTATGAAATAATTATGTAAGTACATATATGTGTGTACTTGTGTATATACATATAGACATAAACAGTCTGGAAAGATAAACTCTATTAAACTTTTCCTGTTGTTAACCAGGCACATCTGGAGAATAAATAGGGAGAGGATCTCCATCTTTTACTTCATGTTGTGCTGTGCTTGTTGTTCAGTTGTGTCCAACTCTTTTCGACCCCACGGGCTATAGCCCACCAGGCTCTTCTGTCCATGGAGATTCTCCAGGCAAGAATGTTAGAGTGGATTGCCATGGCCTCCTCCAGGGGATCTTTCCACCCCAGGGATCAAACCCAGGTCTCCTGCACTGCAGGAGGATTCTTTACCATCTGAGCCACCAAGGGGAAGCCCAAGAACACTGGAGTGGGTAGAATATCCCTTCTCCATGGGATATTCCTGACCCAGGAATCAAAACAGGATCTTCTGCACTGCAGCAGGATTCTTTACTAGCTGAGCTACCAGGAAAGCCCCTTTCACTTTATACATTTTTATATTTTTTGATGTTTATATAGTATTTCTATATTATTTTTTGCCATTAAAAATGTATATATGGAAAAATTAACTAGTGCTCAGTGTAAACCACTGGAAAGTATAATGCAATATAAATAAAATAAATACAACTCATCATTATTCCCCTCTCCCATCCTGAAATAACCACTTTAAATACTCTGGCAAATTTCTTCTCAGTGTTTTGTCTATTATATCTGTCTGTGTATTTTTGTGTGCATATGTATACATTGAGGACATAATGTATATGCAATGTTGTATCAGTCTTTTCATTTGATAGAATATTGTAACTATATTCTCAATATATTACATATTCCATAAAAACATTTTTGTAAAAATGCACTATTTTATTCTTACTTATATGTATTTATTTAATCATTCCCTTGTACTTGGAAATTTATGGTGTTTTGTTTTGTTTGATATCATGACTAACTCTTAATAGAGAAATACTGAGACAAAGAATTGAGCATTTTTAAAGTTCTTCATTTATTTTGCCAAATCGCCTCCCTTAAAAGTACCATTTTATTGTGTCGTGAACATTATATGAGAACGCCCATCTCAAAATACCCCTTAACACAATTTTGAACATTTCTGAAGAGTTTAGTTACAAATAGAAAAATGGAAGAGAAAAGAGAGTGTAGCTTCTTTCCCTGTGAAGGATCTCATCGCTTTAGCACTTCTCGCATTAATCTCAGTTCCACCCTTGCTCAAAGATCCTCATAATTTCCACCTTAAAATATCAACTCCCATGTTCCTTAACAATCATTCACATTATCTTGATGATGTGTCTTAAATCAGAAGACACTCAAGACCCATATGTGACATGCTAGGGTTTTGAGGTTTTGCCTTTCTTGTCTGACACCTAGTTCTACTTGGTATTAATATAATACTTTGTATTACTCATATTACACCAAGTAATACTTGGAATTAAAGGTATTAATTAATATCAAATAAATATCAAATCCTGAAAGATAATGCTGTGAAAGTGCTGGCAATATATAGGAATTTCCATTGTCCCAAAGCCTTGCCTATATTTTATATTTTAGGCATTCTTCTAGAGTATGGAGTGATATTTCATTGTGCTTCTAAAATTTTATATATATATATATACACACACACATATGCGTATTATTTTGACAGTGGACCTTAAGGGGAGGTCCCCAATGTGTTTTTAATTTGCCTTTTCTTGATGACTAATCAATCTGATCATATTTCATTATCTGTCATAAAATTGGCCATGTGGATACATTTTTTGAAGTGTTTGTGCAAGTTTCTTTTCTAATTTGTTCTTGGGATGTTCAAACTTTGCTTATTATTTATGTTAAGTATGAGATATTTCTAAGTTTTATTTATTCTGTAGTTTATCTTTTTGTTGTTTTAACAATCTTTGTTGATAAAAATGAGACCTTAATTGTAATGCACACTCCCTCATGAAACTGAATTTTCTGTTGTCAAAAATAGTGAAAAGGTGGCAGTTTCATACAATTCTACACAATGGTTCAATTTTTCAAACATCCTCTTTGAGGATAGTACTTTTCATATCTTTTAAAGAAATATTCACTCTCACAAATCATGATATTCACGTATTTGAGGAAATTCTTTATCCTTCCATTTTCATTTTGTGCTATAATTCATCTGAAATTCATTTTCTTGAGATTATCATGTACATTCCAGAATCATCCCAGCAGTAAATGATTCATCAATATATAAAAATCTCTTTCTGGACTTTTTATTTTGTGTCACTGGCCTATTTGTCTAACATTGCTTCAATAGAGCATTCTTAAATACATTGTATTTTTTTATTTTAAAAATCCCATTGCATTTTATTGAGGTATAGTCAACATACAATATTATGTTAGTTTCAAGTATACAACATAATGATTTAATATTTACATAATTTATGAATTTATTACCACAATAAGTCTCATAAGCCAGCTGTCACCATAGATATTCACAGTTATGACAATATTATTGATAGTATTTTAAATGCTGTATGTTACTCTCCATGACATTTATTTTATGATTAGAAGGTTCTATCACCACTTAATCCCCTCCACCTATTTTGCCCAATTCAAACTCCGCTGTCCTCGGACAACCACCAGTGTGCTCTTTGTACCTATGTTTGCTCTTCTGTTTTGTTTGTTTCAATTTATTCTTTTTTTAGATGCTATGTATCTGTGAAATCACATAGTATTTGTTTTTATCTGGCTTATTTCACTTATCACTCATCATAAGGCCTTATAAATCCATCTTTCTCATTCCAAATGTGAAGATTTTCTTCTTTTATTTTTACAGCTGAATAATATTTCAGTGTGTGTGTGTGTGTGTGTGTTTATGTATTGCATCTATGTTCATAAGTGATATTGGCCTGTAATTTTATGATTTTGTAGTCTCTTATCTGGTTTTGGTATTGGGTATTCCAGCCTTGTAGAATCATGTCAGTTTTTTAAAAAATACTTTGAGAAGGATTGGTATTAACTCTTAAGATTACTGATGAAGCTGTCTAGTCCTGAAGTCTGGCTTATTGGAAAATTTTCAAATTACTGGTTCAGTTTCATTAGTAGTGATCAATCTGTTCAGATTTTCTATCTCTTTCTGATTCATTCTTGGAGATTATATCTTTTTAGGAATTTGCCCATTTCTTCTAGATTGTCCAGTTTGTTGGTGTATAATTCTTTATTTTAATCATTTATTATTCTTTCTATATCTGTGCTTTGGGCTGTAACTTTTCCATTCTGATTTTATTTATTTGGGCCCTCTATTTTTTTGATGAGTTTGTCTAAAGGTTTATCAATTTTATCTTTTCAAAGAACCAGTTCTTAATATCATTGATCTTTTCTATTTTTTTCATCTCTATTTCACTTATTTCTGCTCTCAACTTTATTATTTCCTTTTTCTACTAACATTGTGTTTTTCTCGTATTCTTTTTCTGGTTTCCCTAGGTGTAAGATTAGCCTGCTGATTTGAAACCTGTCTTGTTTCCTGAAGTAGGAATATATTGCTCGGAACTTCTCTTTTTAGAACTGCTTTTGCTGTGTCCCATTATTCTGGGATAGTTGTGTTTTCATTTGTCTCCAGGTATTTTTTAATTTCTTCTTTGATTTATTCATCAACCTAATTGTTGATTAGAAGCAAATTGTTTAGCCCCAGCATGTTTGTGTTTTTTCTAGTTGTATTCTTGCAACTAATTTTTGTGCTGTGTGCTCAGTTGTGGCCAAGTTTTGTGACCCCAAAGATTGTAGCCCGGCAGGTTCCTCCATGGAATTTTCCAGGCAAGAATACTGGAGTGGGGTACCATTTTCTCTCCAGGAGATCTGCCTGACCCAGGGATCAAACACACATCTCATGTGTCTCGTGAAATGGAGGGCACATTCTTTACTTTACCACCTGGGAAGCCTCAGTCTCAAACTTTTGTGGTTAGAGAATTGCAGTGATTCAATCTTCTAAGTTCATTGAACTGTTTTCTGTCTTCACTAGAGAATGTTTCATGTGCATTTGAAAAGATGGTGCTTTTTTTTGAGGGGGGGGTCTGGTGCACTGGGACGACCCAGAGGGATGGTACAGGAAGGGAGGAGGGAGGGGGGTTCAGGATGGGGAACACGTGTATACTTGTGGCAGATTCATGTTGATGTATGACAAAACC
>SJYA01001610.1:2501395-2515113 GCA_006410615.1 Neotragus moschatus
GGGATGATTTGGGAGAATGGCATTGAAACATGTATAATATCATATATGAAATGAACTGCCAGTCCAGGTTCGATGCATGATATTGGATGCTCAGGGCTGGTGCACTGGGAGGACCCAGAGGGATGGTACAGGAAGGGAGGAGGGAGGGGGGTTCAGGATGGGGAACACGTGTATACCTGTGGCGGATTCATGTTGATGTATGACAAAATCAATACAATATTATAAAGTAATTAACCTCCAATTAAAATAAACTAATTTATATTAAAAAAAAAGAAATTTAGGATACCATAAGGAAGTGGAATGTTTTAAAGTGCTAAAGAAAATAAAAGTCTCTCAAACCTAAATTTTACATTCAGTGAAAACATACCTCAGAACTGGAGGTAAAAGAAAGATATTTGTAGATAAAAGAGAGCTAGCCAAGTTTGGAGAAGGTGATGGCACCCCACTCCAGTACTCTTGCCTGGAAAATTCCATGGACTGAGGAGCCTGGTAGGCTGCAGTCGATGGGGTCGCCAAGAGTCGGACACAACTGAGTGACTTCCCTTTCACTTTTCACTTTCATGCCTTGGAGAAGGAAATGGCAACCCACTCCAGTGTTCTTGCCCAGAGGATCCCAGGGACAGGGGAGCCTGGTGGGCTGCCGTCTATGGGGTCACACAGAGTCAGACACAACTGAAGTGACTTAGCAGCAGCAGCAGCAGAGTTCATTGCCAGACCTTATCTAAAAGAATTGCTACAGGAAGATCTTCAGAAAGAGGGAGAAATGAGATTAGAGGGAAACTTGAAATGTCAGGAATGAAGGAGAATATAAGAAATGGCAACTACATACACAACTACAACAGAAAGGAAGGAGGGCAATGGCATCCATGTGGGTGCAAGGCTTCTGTACTTCACTTGGGGCAGTAAAATATTGATTCTAAGTAGACTGTGAAAAGTATGTAACATTCAAATCTATAGAGCAACTACTAAAAAAATCAATGAAGAGACACAGTCAAAAATGAAATAAATAAGTGAAAATGGGATACTAAACTATATTCAAATGGTCTTAAAAAGACAGGAAAAGAATAGAAAAATGAAAAAAATGAAAAACAAATAATATACAATTATAAACCTAAATCCAAATACCAAAAGTTATATTAAATATAAATGGTCTAACAAGCCAGTTAAGAGACAGAGATTTTAAAAACCAAGCTCCCTCTATAGCTCTCTACAAGTAAGTCATTTCAAATATGATATAGGTATGTTAAAAGTAAAAGGATAGAAAAAGATATACCATGCAAACATTAATGAAAAGAAAATAGGATGATTATTTTAACATTAAAGTAGACTTTAGAGCTAAGAAAATTACCAGAGATATAGAGAAACATTATAATGATAAGTCCATTCACCAAGAAGATATAACCATCTTAAATATGTGTGAAACTAGCAAAGCTTCAAATCAGGAGATGAAAGAACAGAAAGCAGATCTATGATTATAACTGGAGGCATCAATACTCCTCTTCACATTAACTGACAGAACAAGCAGAGAAAGTCAGCAACAACAGAAAGAACCAGGCACCATTAACAACCACTAGAACCAACTGACATTTATAGAACACTGAACCTGGTCCTTTTTAAAAGCACATAAAAGATTCAGGATGACAGATCACATCCAGGATCATATAACAAAAAGATGTGTATAAGAGACAGGCATGATATTGGATGCTCAGGGCNAACCACTAGAACCAACTGACATTTATAGAACACTGAACCTGGTCCTTTTTAAAAGCACATAAAAGATTCAGGATGACAGATCACATCCAGGATCATATAACAAAACAACCAATTAAATATAATTTAAAGTACTGAGTTGGCCAAAACAACATACTTTTTGGCCAGCCTAGTATGTTTTCTTAGCATAATGAATATAAACTAGATATGTAAGAGAAAGAGGAAAGAGTTTCTAAACACTGTGGAAATTAACACACTTCTAAGGAATCCATGGGTCAAAGAGAAAAATGAAAACCAAAATATCAACATTTGTGGAATGTATCAAAAATACTGCTTAAAGGATAATTTACATTATTAAATGCCTATGTTATAAAATAAGGACTCAAGTCAAAACTCTGTGCTACCATGGTAAACAGTGGGAGAAGAGGAGAAAAATAAACTCAGAAAGAAGTATTAAGAATAGAAATCAATAAAAGTGAAAGAAATAATAGATAAAATGGTAAAAGGTTCTTTGAAAAGACCAAAAACAATGACAGACATTAAGAAAGACTGACGAAAAATGAGAGAAGCTATATCTAGTATCAGGAATGAAAAGGGGATCACTGCAGAGCCAGAAGATATTAAAAGGGCTATGACTCCAAAAAGTAAACATTAAGATAATACATTTCTGACTCTTGAAGAAGAGCTTATTTATGTTTTTTTTTTAATGGAAGTATTAAATGAAGGTATTCAATTGCTATGGATTTCACATATGAATGGTGTTTAAAAATGTCATTTTTAAATGAGGGAGAGGGTGGGATGATTTGGGAGAATGGCATTGAAACACGTATACTATCATGTAAGAAACGAATTGCCAGTCTATGTTCGATACAGGATACAGGATGCTTGGAGCTGGTGAACAGGGATGATCCAGAGAAATGGTATGGGGAGCGAGGAGGGAGGAGGGTTCAGGATTGGGAACTCATGTACACCCATGGCGGATTCATGTCAATGTATGGCAAAACCAATACAGTATTGTAAAGTAAAATAAAGCAAAAAATAAATAAATAAATGTCATTTTTAATGTGCTAGAAATTAGGTTGTTTGTAATTACACTTAAATGAAAAATTTTATATGTCCATTATGAAATCTGTGAGGCAGTTCATAATTAGTTTATAAAATATAAATTTGGAGGATAATAACAGTAGTTAGGGTAGTTGTGAAGATAAAATCACTACAGTATGTGCTTAGCATTGCACCAGACACTCTGTAAGTGCTATGTAATTGAGAGCTATTTTCCTTAAAGTAGTCTTGTAAGGTTAACATCTCTTAACAGACATGAATTTGAAAACTTTTAAATGGACTATATCCTCAAAAACTAGAAACTACTGCAAGTCATCCAAGATAAAATGGCTAATCTGAATATTCCTATAATTTTTAAAAAAATTTAATTTGTAGTTTAAAATCTTCTCCTCCAAATAATAGAAAATTCTAGGTCCACATGGTTTCCACTTTAAGTTGTACCAGACATTTATGGAACAGCATTAAATTTAAATAGCATTTTTAAGAAAACAGAAGAGAAAGGAAGACTTTCCTATTAATTTTATGAGGCCCATATTACCTTGATACCAAAACCATGTTACAATATTACAAAAAACAAACCAACCAACCTATAGACCAGTATCTCTCATGAACACTGGCACAAAACTCTTCAACAAAAAATTACCAAGTCATATTCAGCAATATATGAAAACACAATGACTCAGAGGGGCTTTCCAGATAATCTAAAGCTAGTTCAATACTGGAAAGTCCATTAATGCATTTCACTGTGTTAACAGGCTGAAGAAGCAAAACCACATGATCATATCAACTGACACAGAAAAAGAATTGAAAAAATCTGACATCTATTCATGATGAAAACTCTCAACAAACTAGAAATGAGAATAGTTTCATAAAGAACATCTACAATAAATCCACAGTTAACATTAGACTTTAAAGCAAAAGGCCACATACTTTCCCTCTAAGATTGGGAAAATGTCCACTCTCACCACTCCTGGCATTTTCTAATAGCAAGAAATAAATGGTATACAGACTAAAAAAGAAGAATAACTACCCCAATTTGAAGAGAAGACTGTCTACATAGAAATCTTAAGAATCTCCAAAGAATGTTTAGAACTAGCAAGTCTGCAGGATACAAGGGCAACACACAAAAATCAATCATATTGCCCAACCATGTAACCCTAATGAGAATGAACAAATGGAAACTTAAAGTATTCACAATAGTTTTTCCCTTCAAAAATGAAAGAAAGAAGTTTAAGTCTCTCAAAACATGTTGATGATCTGCATTTTGAAACTATAAAGTGCTAATATAAGAAATCAAAGAATACCTATACAGATTAAAAAAACAACATTCAAAAATCAGTTGCATTTCTATATACTGAAACCATATTCTTGTTTACAATAGCATCAAAACTAACAAAATACTTATGAATAAATTTAACCAAGGAAATAAAAGCACTAAATGCTGTGAGGCAATTTTCCTCCAATTAAAAAATAAATTAAAACACAATTTCATTAAAAAGCTGTAAAACACTGATGAAAGAAATTGAAAACAAATAGGTGGAAAGATATCTTGTGTTCATGAACTAGAAGAATTAATACTGTTAAATATCCATACTACCCAGAGCTATTTGTAGATTCAATGTAATCCCCATCTAAATTCTAATAACATCTTTTACAGAAACAGAAAATAAATGATAAATGCTAAAATTTATGTGAAATTACAAAAGACCCTGAAGAGCCAAAACAATCTTGAGTAATAAGAACAAAGCTGTAGGTATCACACTTTCTGATTTCAAACTATACTATAAAACTGTAGTAATAAAAACATGTGGTACCGGCATTGAAAACACATAGACTAATGGAAAAGAATCAAAGGCCCAGAAATAAACCCATGTATATACTAAAGTCAACTAATACTTGAAAAGGGAGCCAAGAAAGCTCTAAGGGCAAAAGGTAGTCTCTTCAATCGACGGTGTTGGAAAAACTGGACAGTCACATGTAGAAGAATGAAGCTAGACTCCTATCTCATATCACTATCAAACATTAACTCGAAACAGGTTAAAGACTTCAATGTGAGACATAAAACCATAAAAATCCTGGACGAAAACAGGGGGAAAAAACTCTCTGACATGGATTGTGGCAGTGATTTTCTAGATATGACACCAAAGCACAAGTTAAAAATATAAAAAATAAAGGCATACATCAAACTAAAAAAGCTTCTGCACAGCAAAAGAAATGATCAACAAAATGAAAAGGCAATCTGTGTGGCAGAAGAAAGCATCTGCAAAGCATACAAGTGAAAGGGGTTAATATCCAACATGCACAGGGAACTTCTGCAACTTGATGGTAAAAAAGCAAATAGTGATTTAAAAATGGGCAAAGGACCTGAATGAGCTTCCCTGGTGGCTCAGTGGTAAAGAATCCACCTGCCAATGTGGGAGATGTGGGTTTGATCCCTGAGTCGGGAAAATTCCCTGGAGGAGGAGATGGCAACCCACTTCAGTATTCTTGTCTTGGAAATCCCATGGACAGAAGAGCCTGGAAGGCTACAGTTCATGGGGTTGCAGAGTCAGGCATGACTTAGTGACTGAGGACACACACAAAGGACCTGAATAGACTGTTTTCTTTTTTTTTTTTTCAAAGAAGACATACAAATGGCAAAGAATTACATATGAGAAGGTGTTCAAAATCACTTATCATCAGGGAAATGCAAATCAAAACCATNTTCCTATCCAGGTATCAAACTGGGTCTCCTGCATTGCAGTCAGATTCTTTACCACCTGAGCTACCAGGGAAGCATTTAATATACTTTCTCACAAATAATAAAATTTAAAAGGTTGTAAAGTGCAATCATATCACTTCCAATTAAGTACTTATAAATGAAGACCAGTAACAATAATTATGACATAAAATCAGTGAGACAAGAAATGGTCCATGTTGAAACAGTGTGCATAGCAAGCTAGCTTTTAGGTTTAGAGGTACACTTCTCACTTCCTGAGTGAGAAGGTAGCATCACAGTGAAGTAAAGGCTAGGAAACCATCTGCTGTAGAGAAATAAAGGAGCCTTTTGAGATTAGCCTAATAAAAAGTCAGGCTGTATTATTTAGAGAGTCCATATGAGTTTCATGTTAGATAAAATTCCTTGTTTAACCCCTGACTTGGAATCAATAAACCATTGAAATTCTCACCCTCTAAGTGTGGACATGAATATACCATTGGTCATTTGCCCACTTCATCTCCATGGAGATGTTATGATTCACATCTGGTTACAGGCAAGCAGAGCTTTTGCATCAACAGCTTGACCACAGCTTCACCCTTCTCCTAATCTCAATCATATTTTGTGGCCGAACTCCAGGAGTTTATTAATTCTGTTTTATACTTTTCTTTTTAATCTCTCTTTTCAAATACAGATTTTTACATACAAAATAACTGACATGACAATTCACATTTGCATCATTTTTTAAAATCTCTTTTAACTTTGATTGTGAATTTGTGATGTGTGTGTCAGGGGCAGGGTGGTTGTGTGATTTGCAAGAAAATGAAGGATGTGTTGGTAACCCCAAATGCCTAGATTCCTTTGGTCTTCACTTACAAAGAGATTCCTCACTATGCTTAATTTGCATGAACAGAAAATGTTGTTTGTCCTCTGCCAACTCATAATGTGTTACAGGCAAATACTAGAATCCATTTCCTTTTTTGTTTATTTTAACCCCAGGGCCCTACACTAATTTTTTTTTTCCTTTGCTTATTGAAAGCTGTCATATAAGAATGTTCATTTACTCTTTTATTAGAGAAAGTTAACCTTGGTTAACAATGTTGTAGGCACTGCTAGGTTGGGAGAATAGGGCTGGCAAATAGAATTTAAAAGAAGGCTGTGTTTGTAGGTGGTTTCTTTACAGGTAGATTTCTATGTAAATAGGAAGGTAGATCTATTTACATAGAAACCATGTAGACTATTTACATAGACCATGTAGACCATTTACATAGACCATGTAGAGTCTGGATGAATTGTGGTTTTACAGGGCCCTTGTGTCTGTTTCCCCATCATTATGCAAAAACTCTAGGTAAACAGCATTATTTGATACAGGCTGGCAGAAGGGCCAGTGCATGCATGAGTTCCTGTCCTCTTGGCTTCCTGCATATAAAAGATGCTCTCTGCAGAAAGACTGGAGCACAGCTGGACACACGAGGATCTGCGGTTCAGCCTCTGGCAACCTGAGATTGGGCACCAGCTATTTAAAAGGAAGTTCTGAAAATGTCAGCTGCCTACCATCTAGAGATCTTAAGACCTCAGATCTGGGAGAAGTTGCATCTGGACATAGACTCTCACTTGCTGGCCGAGTCTAGGGTACCAGCTAGCTGTTGCCAGTAAACAGGGATAACTCTATGTCACCCACAAGAGAATCCTCCTATCTCCATGCCTTCTCTGAATTGCAATCTTGTCGCTAGTACTTATCTTCTTAATCAACCTTTGAGTTGGTACAATGGCAACAACAGATAAATGTGATTGCTTTTTAAAAATTATGCTCAGTCATGATTAAAGTAGAAGGCTGTGCCATGGCATGCTGGTATATGTTTAATAGCTGGCTTAGGGGAAGGGCTAGAGGGCAGAAAACTTATGATTTGTGGATTTTGCCAATTTCTTTGTCTAAAAACTCTGATCATGGCCCATTTCAAACTGCCAAGTTGGATCACCAAATGCAGAATTGGAAAGAGATGCATGTAATCAGCTCCAGAAAGGTGGTACTAGCCAGTACCCCAATGGATGCTGTGTATTAGATGGGTAATTTCTTAGTGTCAGATATCATCAGCTACAGCTTATATCTTTACTCACTACAATGAACAAGCTGGGGCAGTGTGTTTCCATTTGAATTTTGATGACTTATTTTGGGTGTGCAGCTGTGGGACAATATTTTATAGTTTGGCCTTTTAAAGATCCAACTTTTATGAACATTGAGAGAGGAATGAAATAATTTCACTGAGAAGAAGCAATTCTGTTCTGCCAACTATGATAAATGTCTTTACATGTGTTAGAATGGAATCATCCTATTTCAGCTGCACTGGAATCTTCATTTAAAAAGGAATGTGTAGGCTGAAACTTTTAGCACTTATTAACTACATTATGTCTTTGAGTATTTTTCAGGCCATCTCTCTTTTCCCTGAAAATCAGGTGAATTCTGCTTAGGAGATAATTATAAAATTATAAAAGGGTGGATGCAAATTTAGTATTTAATTTGAGAGTATCCCTTGTGAGGTCTCTTCAAATCTTCTCTAGTCATAAAATCCCAGAGAAAAAGATGACATAATTTATCTTGTTCTGTTGGATTTAGCAACTATTGGCCTATTGGGTAGCAAGAGACCTTTGGGGAGAGAAGCAGAGCCAGGGGAGCTCTAGCTATGGCCTAATAACCCCAGTGCTGGGTCTCAGGCACCAGCTGGCCTCTGGGAATAAGAGTTTGCCATTTTTTAGTGTTNAATCCCAGAGAAAAAGATGACATAATTTATCTTGTTCTGTTGGATTTAGCAACTATTGGCCTATTGGGTAGCAAGAGACCTTTGGGGAGAGAAGCAGAGCCAGGGGAGCTCTAGCTATGGCCTAATAACCCCAGTGCTGGGTCTCAGGCACCAGCTGGCCTCTGGGAATAAGAGTTTGCCATTTTTTAGTGTTTGTGTGTCGGCTTCAGCGTCAGCTCACACTGGCCAGTCTTTTTAGAGCTGTTTCATTTTTTTTTTTTTTAATTTAGGGAATTTCCCTTTCCCCCCTCCATGTCCTAATAGGGAGACTTCCTTTTATCCTTGCTCAACCTTCACTAACTCTTTGCAGATAGTTTAAATAACCTCCCTTATTGGTTCTTATTGGGATTTCGTTGCTCTTGATGGTGACTTATTTGCACTATTGCTGCTGTGGTGGCTATTTAGTCACTAAGTTGTGTCCAACCTTGTCCATGGAATTTCCCAGGCAAGAATACTGGAGTGAGCTGCCATTTCCTTCTCCAGGGGGTCTTCCCAACCTAGGGATCGAACCCATGTCTCCTGCATTGGCAGACAGATTCTTTACCACTGAGTCAACTGGGAGTTCTGTTCAGTCACTCAGTCATGTCTGACTCTTTGGACCACATGGACCACAGCTCACCAGGCCTCCCTATCCATCACCAACTCCCAGAGCTTGTTCAAACTCATGTCCATCAAGTCAGTGATGCTATCCAACTGTCTCATTCTCTGTCGTCTCCTTCTTCTCCTGCCTTCAATCTTTCCCAGCATCAGGGTCTTTTCCAATGAGTTATTTCTTTGCATCAGGTAGCCAAAGTATTGGAGCTGCAGCATCAGTGCTTCCAATGAAATATCCAATGAATATTTCCTTTAGGATTGACTGGTTTCATCTCCTTGCAGTTCCAGGGACTCTCGAGTCTTCTCCAACATCACAGTTCAAAAGTATCAGTTCTTTGGTGCTCAGCCTTCTTTGTGGCCCAACTCTCACATCCATACACAACTATTGGAAAAATCATAGCTTTAACTAGACGGACCGTTGGAAGCAAAGTAATGTCTCTATTTTTTAATATGCTGTCTAGGTTGGTCATAGCATTTCTTCCAAGGAGCAAGGATCTTTTAATTTCATGGCTGCAGTCACCCTCTGCAATGATTTTGGAGCCAAAGAAAATAAAGTCGGTCACTATATCCATTGTTTCCCCATTTGTTTGCCGTGAAGTGATGGGCCTGGATGCCATGATCTTCGTTTTTTGAAAGTTGAGTTTTAGGCCAGCTTTTTTGCTCTCCTGTTTCACTTCATCAAGAGGATCTTTAGTTCCTCTTTGCTTTATGCCATAAGGGTGGTGTCATCTGCATATCTGAGGTTATAGATATTTCTCCCGGCAATCTTGATTCCAGCTTGTCAGTCATCCAGTCCAGCATTTCACATAATGTTCTCTGCATATAAGTTAAATAAGCAGGGTGACAATATACAGCCGTGACGGACTTTCCTGATTTGGAACCAGTCCTTTGTTCCATGTCCAGTTCTAACTGTTGCTTCTTGACCTGCATACAGATTTTCTCAGGAGGTAGGTAAGGTGATCTTGTATTCCCATCTCCAACTGAGTCACCTGGGGAGCCCTAACTTATCTGCACACAGAGCTAATAAATGGCTTTCATATAAATCTTGAGATTTGTGTTTTATAAGTATGTAGCCCTTAAGTGAGGTTTTTGAGGGACCTCAGTGGGTCTCATTCCTTGGACCATGACCTGCGTAGGCTAGACCGAGGCATCACTAGGGCTTGCATGGCATTGGAAGGTATCCCCCAAATAATGTAGATCAGGGTGAATGACACTCTACTCTGGAAAGTACCAGGATTTCATATGATCTCTGCATAGAGGAGGGTCCTTTTGTAACTCTGAATACAGAGTTACTCTGATGATCTGGAAAGACAGAGAGGATCCAAGGAATGAATTACTGAGGTTTTGGTGGTATACCAGCTGCCAATATTTTCATTTTAATTTTTGCTCTGAGCTTTTCATCTAATGACTTCCAGGCTTGACCCCTGTCTTCTCGGCTGTGCTGAGCTGAGATTACTCACTGCCTTTGCCTTTATTTGTAGTATGTCAAGATCTTGTGCTCTGGTCTCAAAGTCCCTGAAGGAGCTGGCTGCAGATCTATACAAAGTAAATAAAAGACAAAATTGTAGGGAAAAGCATCCTTAGACATGCTTCTTGCTCCACCCTAAGAAGTACTTATTTCACCTCTAGTCAGTCATCACATGTGGGAAAGAAAAAATAGGCCATGATAAAAACTCCCAGATCTCTTCCAGTGCTGACAAGGGTGTTGTGGTACTTTCCCTGCTGGTGTTGTCTCTACTTAAGAGTTTTGGAGAAATTCACGGTGGCAAAATGAGCTTGCAATGTCAAATGTTATGTCCAACTGAGGGTGCATTCTGGGAATGAGGTATCCATGTTCTAAACCAGAGAGAAAGTCAGTCAGTTGTGGTTTTATCAAGTACTTTGGTTTATTTCTCCCGAAGAAGCAAGAAAAACCAATCCCAGTGATCTTTACCCTCAAACGGGTTCATCGCTTTTCATTTACTAAACAGTAGAAGGCTACATACCTGAGTTCCTGGCTTCACTGAACTCAAATGGTCTAGCCTCGGGATAGATTTATTCAACATGGATCTGTGGATATCTCAACAAGCCTTTCCAAGCTACAGTGGCAGGGAAACAACCAGAATTCAGACAGTCTTAATAATCTAGAACTTCAGACAACCTTAGACAGTTCTGCAGCAGTTACCCTGTCTCTCTCTCCCATCTGTGTCTCTCTAGAATCTTCTTTTTCTTATTTTACTTAGCATTTACATGTGGTAATTTTCAAAATCTGATATAGATTGTGATACAGATCATTTTTCTGGAACAAAGTCACTCACACAAGTTTTCAGGAGAATTTTGAAGTTAAATATTAATTCTTTGCTATATAATAACATATGATTGGAAGGGTGCCTTGCTAATGTAAGAACTGCTACTTCTTTTCACAAATGTCAGCAACATAAGCTACCCTAGACTTCAAAGAAGGCATGAGTTTTATTGTCAAAATGCTGGCCTGAATCCTTCTGGGAACAAAGAAAGGTATAAGTAGGCAAAATATTTCCAGGAATCATTAGTGCATCTCACGAAAAAGGTGTGGCATGTCTGCATAATTTCATTCCTAATTCTGTCCATTCCAGGTAGAACTTTTCAGTTGGAATTTCTTAGAGAAATGCAATCACTTTGTCTATGTGGACTTCACCTTGTGCGTGCATCAGGGCACACGATGGAATGGAGTAGAGTGAAATAAAATCAGCTCAAGAGAGAACCAGAGAAAAGTAAACAAAGGAAGGAATGATTTGGATCAGGAAATGAAGAGGGTGGATGGTACCTATGAAAGCTTACTGTCAGGAGGAAACTGGTTAGAAAATCAGGGAGGGTATGTTCCTCCTAGATGAATGACTCTGAGAAAGTGGTACTGGCCTGAGATGAGATTCAGCCAGGGGCATCATTTTAAGCTTGACAACCTTGGACTCTGACAGCATGCAGTATGACTGTGCCTCATCTAGAGACTCTTTGCCTTGTGCTCTGTAGGAAAGGTGTGTATGTTTGAGAAACAGCTCACAGCATGCAAGAAGCTCTGAAAACTTATTATAGAGGAGAGTCCTTAAACAGGATAAGCAGAAAGGCCAGTCCCAAGAGCAATCCACAGGAGGAAATCTTGCTTCTCCTTGTTTGGTAGCAATAGAAACTGACCAGAAATTAAAGACCAAGTTCCAACTGCTGCCTCCAGAAACTAAGTCCAGACTTTATTTTTGCCAGAAACCATAGGTAAGAACCACAATCTAATGTGGCTGTTCTTTCTAACCACGGCTAGCCATGCCAAGCAAGCCTTTTCCCTCTAGAGGGTAAGAAGAAGCGTTTATATTATCACTACTTATATTTTCTCAAATTTTAAAGACTTAAAAATTAAATATTTTTTAGTAAGCTTTATTGCCATTTAGAAAATATTCTAATTTCTTAATCTTGTAGATATGAGAATTAGGAAGTTTTAAAAAAATGTAGCATTCCAAGCTAACAATATGTTGCTAAGCCTCAAGTTTATTCCTCCTAAAAGGGTTGGCATAAACAAAACAATTAGAGAGCCTGTGCGCCTCTCCCTGTCCTGGTGCCAAGAGGAGCAAAGGGAGGAGGCAGTGAGAATTGCCCAGTGGCAGCTCTGTCCATTCGTAAGCAAACCACTAACCCCACATTGTATTCCTCTTTTTGTGCTCATGGTGTAGAGGGTGTAGAGCTTGTCTCTCCTGTAATATTCCTGGAGGTTATGAATAGTAAAAAGGATAACAGAGAAGCACTCATTTAAAACTGTATGTATTCTGCCAAGTGACTTTAGTGTTCCCCATGTGTATTTCGTTTGCCACATAGATTAGCAAAGTTGTCTCTGATCTCTGAATTGTCCACATACAGTGTAAATGAGTACATTTCTTTAGTGGGAGCTGAGTAAATATTATGGACTTACAAAATAGGAAAACGTTATCATGGCTACAATTGTGGGTGAGGCAGACATATTGTTGTAACTAGTATTTGCAGAGTGATTTGTAATTTGTAAAGCACTTGTGGATCTTTGTTTGCAATATGCGTTTAGGTTTCCTGAAGGGTACTCATTTTCATTTGGTGTAATATTCCTAAGGGAAGCTTGAGAAAGGCTTATTATCCGTAATGAGATCCAACCACCTTTCTGGTTTCCTATTGTTCCATTCCAACAGTGACCATGTCCAGAAAACAGGTGGATTTTTATACAATCCAGGAGAGACAAGGTTAGCTGTAATCTAACAAACCCTTAGGCCTCTAGTGATAAACAACCAAGACTTACTCCTCACTTGTGCTTTATGGTCATTATGGTCAACTGGGGGTTCTTCTCTACCTGCTAAATGTCAGGGGCACAGGCTCATGGCGGCTCCACACTATAGAGCATCATCTATCATTTTGACAGTGGTCAGCACAGTGGAAATCCACACAGTGGCTCTTTAAGGTTTTCACCTGATGTGACACATGCCGCTTCCACTCACTTTGTGCCTCTGCCTGTCCTGGTACCTGTTGGTTTCACTGGCCACTTGCTGCTAAGTTGCTTCAGTGGAGTCCGACTCTGTGCAACCCCATAGACGGCAGTCCACCAGGCTCCCCCGTCCCTGCGATTCTCCAGGCAAGAACACTGGATTGGGTTGCCATTTCCTTCTCCAATGCATGACAGTGAAAAGTGAAAGTCAAGTCGCTCAGTCATATCCGACTCATAGTGACTCCGTTGACTGCAGCCTTCCAGGCTCCTCTGCCCATGGGATTTTCCAGGCAAGAGTACTGGAGTGGGGTGCCATTGCCTTCTCCTCATTGGCCACTTAGCCACACCTAACTTCAAAGATCTGGAGACTCTAACTTCAAAAATCTGGAACTCTAACTCTACCATAGAG